>JBBPBX010051321.1:10232-24625 GCA_038048925.1 Garcialebias charrua | reverse complement strand
TTTATTAAAAGTTTTAGTGTTTAGTGTTTAGATGGTTACTGTTGCACCGAGGGACTGAGAGAAACGCAATTTCAATCCTGTGTATGTCCTGTACATATTGCAGTTCTGACAATAAAGTTGACTTTGACTTTGTATGTCCGAAGCTAACTGAGGAAGAGGAGTGAGTCATAACGTGTGTGTGTGTGTGTGTGTGTGATACAAGTCGTGTTACTGGACTTCTGGCGTCAATTCAATTAACATTTTATCATTGCCGAAAGGCCACTGTCTGTTTGTTAGTAAAATATCTAAAGAACCGCTACACAGATGTGTTGAATTTTTCAAAAAGTAATCGTTGGATGGACGTCTACAAGTTTGGCGTCGACCTGAATCAAGATGGCTGCCTAAGCCAGCCGACTGCAGAAAACACAAAAATGTTATAATCAGCCGGCCGGGGGTCTGTCTGGGTGGAGTTTGCATGTTGTCTCGTTCATGTGTGGGGTTTGGCCGGGTACTCCGGTTTCCTCCCACAGACCAAAAACCTGCATGTTAGACTGATTGGTGACTCTAAATGGTCTCTGTGTGTCCCTGTGATGGACCGAGACATGTCCAGGATGTCCCCCGCCTCTTGCACAGGGACTGCTGGATATGAGCACCAGTGACCCCCCATGACACGAAAAGGAAGAAGTGGGAATGGATGGATTTACAGAAATGAACCTAAAATGTGTGGTAGTAGCTGGGAGTGACTCCCATTATATCACGAGGTTCAGCATAATGTTATTTTTGAGGTTTAATCAAAACGACCTGAACTCCTTTTCTCTATATAACTCGTTTAAGGTGGCGGCAGGCGGTATGTCCTGGTTAAAACAAATTTTAATACTGTTTTAATTTGTTGGACATATGAAAGGAAACGAGCGCAGGTTTCAAAAGCAGAAAGTTTCTCGTGCTTAACGGAGATCTCTTAACTAAACAGAGAGGAAAGTTGTCTGGTCTTCCTTTGTGTTTGTGTGGGAAGGTGTACGGTAGGCCTGTCACGATAATAATACATTTTGCTGGGCGATTACCGAGTTTTCCAGAATATAGGTCGCACCGGAATATAGGTCGCACTGTCCAATTATTGCCCAAAAATTGGAAAAATCCATATACGGGTCGCACCTGAATATAGGTCGCACCTACGTTTAACTACCGTACAGAAACGCCTAAAAAAATTTGTTAGCTGAATACAAAAGTGGATATATATGTTAGTGTGAATATATATATATGCTGAATATATATGTTAGTGTGTCTCTGTTTAATTTTTGTTAATAAATGATTACAAATCAGCTTATTTTAGAACGTAAATAACACCAAGCGCGCACCCATACAGAGCATTTCCGCTTTTCAGTGATAAAAAGCCATAAATAGGTCGCACCTAAATATAGGTCGTGGGGGAAGCAAAAATGATAAAAGGCTGCGACCTATATTCCGGAAGATACAGTAGTTGTCTCAGAAATTATTGAGCTAAACGATAATATTGTTTAAAATTTGACAATAATTAGCAATTATTGTCAAATTTAATTTATTTAAAGTGTAGTACCTTTTTTGACCACCGGATGGCAGTATAAGACTGAACCGAAGGATGGATAGTGAGGGAGCGAGCAGCGTGTCTCTTTAAGAAAAATGGGAGGGAGGCCCTGTCTCTCTTTCCTGTTTTTCTGGTTCTCAAAATGGCGGACGCTCAGTGTGATTTGAGCTCTTTAGCATTTTTCACACAAAGCTTTTAATAAAAAAAAATCAGTAAACAAGTTTTCAGCTTCTTTTTGCAGAGAAAAACAACTTTTTACACGAAGGCTCAAGTTTCAACCGTGAATTCTGGAGCTTCGACAAGACGGACGTTTTTTCCCCGAGGTCGGCCTGTTAGCTTAGCTCGTAGCTTAGCTGCTTTTAACGATCCAAAAATGCCATTTTGGATATTTAAAATGGATTTTAAAGAGAAAGGGCGGGGCCAGTGAAGATCACCAGAGTTGAGCTTTTTGTCATCCAGTGTCTTCAGTAGAGACACGAAGAAACGATGAAGCCGATAAATGAAAATGAGGTTGATAAGTTTCATTCATCATGCGATTAACTGATTTATTGTTTATCGCGACAGGCCTAGTGTGCGGGTGTTTGATGGCACTGCTCCCACTCTCCACTCCAGCTCCTCTTCTTAATCTATCCCTCCATCCTGTTCAGACCTTCTGTCGCTCTATCCCCCTCCTCCTCTCCATCACGCCTGCTGTAATGAGATTATACCTTAGTGTATGCTCTGGGCACACACACACTTTATACACACCCCTCACACAAATTCAACCACTTTAATAAGAAAAATAGCTTTTTTCTCTCGTGCACTAGAAGTGCACATACCTGGCACGACACGGTGCAGCTTGCACAGTTGGACAGCATCCAGCGCCGCACACTCTTGGCACATGACCAAAGCCTCACTCCTACTCTTCCCCCTCGGTCTCTTGCATCAAGAGGCTCACACTAAGGATTACAGCAACACCAGATCTTCATAGGTGGCACCCCCACAGAGACGTCTGGGCCTCAGAAAAAAAACAAAATAAACACTTCTGTGTCGTTTTTGACTTTCTGTCGCCTCCTGCTGGTTCAAACCTGCAACACAGCCGGCGACAAACAAAAGTTAAACGTTTCCAGAGGAAATAAAGGAACGAGACGAATAATTAGATTTCGTATCAGCCTTACACCCCCACCCCCTCCCTGCTGACACCCACTCTAACTATAACAGAGGACCCAGTGATGATTGTTCATGAGTCTCGTCTCGCTCTTGTTTCTCTCCGCAGCCCGTTCGGCGCAGACATTGTTGGTGTTGGTGTGAGGTGTTGGTGTGAGGCCCTCTCTGCTGCAGTGGAGGGCTTCACACACGCAGATAGCCCGGTGAGTACGACCTGCACGTGCACACACACACACACACACGTGCAACAGATCCCGGAGATAGTATTCTTATGGCCTCTTGACAATGGACAGGTGTCTACACTGATCCTGTTAGACCTCAGTGGTGCATTTGATACAGTTGATCACAATATTCTATTACAGAGAGTTGAATATGATGATGGGATTACAGGAACGGCTCTAAATTGGTTTAAATCATATCTATCTGATAGATTCCAATTTGTAAATGTAAATAATGAATCTTCTTCATACACCAAAGTTAGTCATGGAGTTCCTCAAGGTTCAGTGCTTGGACCAATACCCTTTACCTTATACAGAGAGTCCTCGAATTACGTCGCCCTCAACTTACGGCAACTCGGACTGACGAACGCGCTCCGAACGCCAGTACGTGCTGTGCTTATAGATGAATGTGTGGTGTAATGTGTTAGCTAACCGTTTGTAAATAAAGTTCTGTGCATGTTTATGAACCAGTATGTACGCTTGTTCAGTCTCATGTCGATAAGCGGGTGTGTGGCGCAGCGTATGAACGCCATGTGCTCTGAGTTCCGACTTGAGTCAAAATCCGGACTTACGAACGGTGCGTAGGTCCGGAACTCGTTCGTAAGTCGAGGACTCCCTGTACCGGTATATGCTTCCATTAGGTAATGTTATTAAACAGCATGGGATAAACTTTCATTGTCATGCTGATGATACACAGTTATACAGTATATATCAAAGAAACATTTTTTAATGAGGTCTATAGAGTTTTTACCAGCAGCCTGCCACATAAACATTTTGGTTAAATTTCTTTATTTTAATCTGAAAGAAGCAGATGGTATTTGGGATTTTAGCACCAACAAGGTGATTTTTAAAGAGCTAGGTGATCAACTAAAGGGTGATTCACTTCTCAGGTTGTGTGTCATGATTTCACAGGATAGTTCCTTTTTTCCCAGACTTGACTGTTTCTTTTGTGCAGTACGTCCCTTGTTTTTTAAGCTCACTCTGCACAACGTAGTGTCATATTTGATCAAACAGAAATCAAAGTCCAAAGAATAACGTTAAAAGATCTTCAGAAAGCACCCCCAAAAAACTACTTTAGTAAAATCTGATAAGTCTCAATCTGGTCATCTGGACGGTTTCTTTTAGTCGAAACGTTTCACCCTCAGTCCAGAGGGCTTCCTCAGTCAGAGTTCCAGCACACTGATCTTCCCCCACCAAGCTGTAAGCAACTTATGTGGACTCCTCCCAGGCAGGGAGACGAGGGACAGGACGGCCCCCAGAAACCATCTTGGCTCCAGCAAACTGGTTGGTCCACATAAGTTGTTTACAGCTTGGTGGGGGAAGATCAGTGTGCTGGAACTCTGACTGAGGAAGCCCTCTGGACTGAGGGTGAAACGTTTCGACTAAAAGAAACTGTCCAGATGACCAGATTGAGACTTATCAGATTTGATACCTGGATTATTGAGTATGAACTTTCTTACTTTAGTAAAAGTTTGACTCCTTAAACGCAAAATAATAATAACTTGGGGGGGGGGTTAGACCCATTACTGATGAAACACGAGGAGCTCCAGACAATCGGACCATGTAAATAAGATGCAACCGTTGCATTTTGAGTGTGTTTGCTCTCGATGTGTTAATGAGGCGGGTGTGAATCATTCCCAGGCTGGATGCATCACGCGATGGAGCAGTTAGGTGGGCGAGGCACCCGGGATTCCTTCCCTCTGGAAGGACTCGGCCGGGGGCCATGGCCTCCCGTGAGCGGCCGCTCCTGGCAGCCACATGCCAGGTCTGTAGCCATGGCAACGCATACACAATGTTTATTAAAAAAAAAAACAGCACGTTTGCTCGTCTGTAATCTTGTCTGCAGCTCAAAAGTTGTTTTTTTACAGCAGAGCTAAAAGAAAATCTTGGAACTTGGGTGTTTAAACCCGTTTTATTGTTTCCCACCAGGTGTCCACCTACAATGAACCAACACCAGCTCCTTCCTAATCTACCTCCTGGACCCATAGGGGGACTGACCCATCACAGTAAATACTTAAGTAACGGGTACGCTGCGCTTCCGTTGCCTGAATTTCAAACGAATCGGCACAAAGAGATAAAAAAAAAGTCAACTAACGTTTGTCGTATTAACGTTTGAACGTCCAGGGCGATGCGAGGAGGTGAAAAGGTTGAGTTCCCACAAGTGATGTTTCCTGGAGTGCAGAGGGAGCCGCAGAGGCCTCCCCATCATCATCTTCAGCCTCCTCACCATCTTCATCCTCCTCCTCCTCACAGAGCCTGGGATCAACTTGACAAGCAGTACGATTCTCACCTTCCCCCTCAAGGCCATCCCATGTTGCCCCTCCCCAGCGAGCACTCGCTGCGTCTCTATAATGGCGGTTATCTGAACCCACATCTTCATCCTAACAGACCAGCCTCTCTGCTGAAGGTGACATAGCACACACATTGTTTTTTTTCTTTTCTTAAAGGTGCAGTCTGTAAGTTTCTGTAGAACGAGGACTTAGAACAATTTTCAACAGGGAAAGCATTCTGGTCCCTCCCCCTCAGAGCCATATATGGCTCTGCTCCCCCTTGCTCTCGCTGAAATTCAGCTCAGCCTCCTTAGCTCCGCCTCCACTGCATGTCCTGTCTCAGCCGCTGCGATCTTCTGTGTTTATATGTTAATAAAACGTTCTAAAAAATAAAATAAAAACATGGAGCGCTGGTCCAGCACACCAGAACACCAGGAAATCTGCAGAGCCTCGCGCAGCCACGTTGAACCCGAGTTTAATTCGCTCGTGACAAATTCATTCATTTCCTCATTTCAGTCATGGAGTCAGTGGAGGAGGAAGCGATCACTTGACTTTTGGCAAAAAAACAAAAGAAAAGTCCAGATCAGGGATGAAGAAGGGGAATTTAATACATTTGTGTCACATACAAAACAGTTTTGCATCGCTTTGCAATCCTTTGAACGAGAACGTGCGCGGCCGCTGGGGCTGGGACAGGCGGGGGCGTGGGTTAGGAGCGTGAGAAGTGAGAAGCTCTGTTTTTATTGGCTGGTTAACGGCGGGTCACTGTGGGTTTTTAGAAATGCTTTTAGTAACACCTGGAGAAGCAAGGGGACTATAGTTTTTTCAAAGATTACTTTGTCTAACATCAGTCTGTCAGGAGATAGTGACAGAGTGAAGAAATATGTTAAAAATATATTTTTAGAAAACTTACAGACTGCACCTTTAAAGCTGAACCAGAATAGACTGTTCAACATTTCTCTGTGGTTTCATTGGGGGGGTCTTCAGGAGCAGCATGTTCCCCGGGGTCCACCACTGCTGGGAGATGAAATGCGGGCTCAGGTGCACCAGGTAGGAGCTTCTCTAATTGGCTGTGGCCTTGTTTCATCAACCGTAAAGACAAAAAGACGATCCCTGTTCAGGCGTGTCGTTTGTCTCACGGATCCTCGAGCTTTTGTTTTCATGAACTGCAGCCGTCTTTAAATATTTATTAGTTTCACTTGTGTCCACAGCCGAGGGGCTACCCAGGAAAGATGCCAGCAGGTCACTTAAAAAGACCGGGCCCTCCTCTGGGGGAGCACTCAGTGATTCAACACGCACCTCCACCACCTCTGCACATACCCACCCATCCTGCTGTGGAGGACTGTCCCGGCCCCAGCAAGAGGAAAAGGAGCTCAGATCAGGTAAACCGCAGCCTTAAAGGTCCACTGACATGATTTTTTTTACTTTTCATAAAATTGCTCAAAATATATATATTTTATCATTTAAATATGTTCATTTTTGCAAACAAAATGATAAATCACTTGAATTTTGCTTTAAAAGTGATTTTGAACTTCAAGCCGTGTTTAATCATGGGAAATCCGATTACACGCGAACGCACCATCTGTGACGTAGTGAGAGGCAGAGGGCTCTGGTCTCTTTAATAGCGGACAATTTAAAACCCGACGAATTTATCAATCTATGTGAAGATTTGAGCTATTTGTCTTCATTTTGGGAAGCAGAAAATAGTTTGGGTGATGGAACAAGAAACAACAGGATCTAATTTAGGTCTGATGCTGTATCAGACTTACCTTCATGTGGAGCTGCTCACACGCGTGCACTGTGACAAGCCCAGAGCTCTGCCTCACACTACGTCACAGATCACAGTTCGCGTGTAAGCGGATTTCCCATGATTAAACGTGGCTTGAAGTTCAAAATCACTTTTAAAGCAAAATTAAAGTGGTTTATCATTTTGTTTGCAAAAACGAACATATTTAAATGATAAAAGATATATATTTTGAGCAATTTTATGAAAATTAAAAAATCATGTCAGTGGGGCTTTAAAGTGTGGGTGACATCATCTTTTAACTTTGCATATAGTGACACAACATAAATATCTTGTATCATTCAACTATGTTTGTTTTCGCAAACAAAATGATATATTAATGAAAATTCCTTTCAAAGTGAGTTTAAAATTAAAAACCGTGTTTCTTCGCGGGACATCCGACTACACGTGAATGCAACATCTGTGACGTAGGATGAAGAACCTCAGTGTGCGTTTGTCATGATAACGCATATTCATTCTCTGGCAGATCGCCAATTTTTTTTTGGTATAACTTGAAAAATGTTGTTACGTTGTGTTGCATTTGGGTGTTCTAATATCATCAGTGAACAAGTGAGCCTTTTCACTTTCCCAAAAGATGAAATACTTCGTCAAGTATGGAATAAACAAAGCTGCCCCCCCTCGGAGCTCCCTCGCTTCCTGAAAAGGTAAGACTCAAATAAATACGGGTGCAGACCTAAATTAGAACCTGCTGTTTCTTGTTCATCTAACTTTCTGCTTCCCAAACTGAAGACAAATCGCTCAAATCTTAACTTAGATTGCTTATTTATTGTCCGCCATGAATATGTAAAAGGGGCGTTCTAAAGCCGTTCTTCATCCTACGTCACAGATGTTGCATTCGCGTGTAGTCGGATGTCCCGTGAAGAAACGCGGTTTTTAATTTTAAACTCACTTTGAAAGGAATTTTCATTGATATATCATTTTGTTTGCTAAAACGAACATAGTTGAATGATACAAGATATTTATGTTGTGTCACTATATGCAAAGTTCAAAGATGATGTCACCCACACTTTAAATTCACATTTCTTTGAAAGAAGTAGCTTCAAGACAGAGTTTAGATCTCTTCGTTCCAGATCTGTTGCTCAAATGAATCTACTTCCTGTTTAGGCGTCTCACCCTGTGCCGCAGCGTTTCTCCAGCCAATCAACAGTGCTGTCTCAGCATTCGTCATCAGCTCATCAGCTCCCCCCAAAACCAGCTCTCTGGAACCCCATTCACAAGGACAATGGTGCTCTCTGGCAGCCGCAAACGTCGGACCACAAAACACAACAATCACAGGAGGTTCAGGTCCGAACAGCAACATATGAGTACGGTACTATAGAAAGAATACTGATTCAATTTGATAGCATTCTTATTCTGTGACTTTGTAGGACACCAACAAACGAGGGATGGACAGCTACACCATAAAGTCCTGTCTGAACTCCTCCAGTCCTTCTAACCGGCCCCCTCTATTAAACTCCACCGCAGGAAGCTACAACCAGGGATGTGCGCCTCACCTCCATAAAGACATGTTACAACCTCAGGCTCGAAACCATCACTCCCCTCATTCCTCCTACCCAAGCCCCGGTTCCAAAGTGGAGCTGGCACCGTCCTGTCAGGCTGTGGAGCCTCATGCTCTCCACAGCCAGAGGAGCCCTCTCAGCGGGGGTCAAGGTGGCAGCCGTACGCCGACCACTCCGACCAGGGGGGATCAAGATCGTCACCTAAAAGCCCAGTCATCACCAGCAAACGCTTCTGCAACCAGCAACAAAAACAGCAGCGGTGTGCCTTACAGCCACTTCCAGCCTCACCCAGGGCTGGGACACCAGGGTGCTCCCCCACCCCTTCCACCTGCCAGCAGCACCTCAGTACCTCAGCAACAACAAAGTGGTGCCCATGAGGCTTGGAGATACCGCCCAAGCAGCCACTCCCTGGTGAGTAAAATCCATTTCACTACGAGGTTCTTCAGACCTGTCTGTTGAAACGTTTCTTTGTTTGTGGGGTTCCTCAGGGGTCAGTACTGGGTACCCAAACTGTTTATAATCTATGTAAATTATCTATGTATTGTATCTGAGATAATGAAACGCATACTCGTTGATACAAACTTTTTTTGTGTTGGAGATGACATGGAAACAACCGTTAAAGGACGTAACTGATGAATTGAACAAACATAAAATGTGGTTTGATGAAAAGAAGCTGTCCTTGAACCTAAACAAAACAAAAATAATGTTATTTGTGAACTGTCCATTGCATACAGAAATTCAAATACAAATATATGGGCTGAATATTGAAAGAGTTCATGAAAACTAATTTCTAGGTGTCGTTATTGATGATAAACTCAACTGGAAACCACACGTCAGATATGTTCAAAGTCAAGTCTCAAAAAATATCACCCTCTTAAACAAAGTCAAGTCAGTCATGGAACCAAAAGCATTACATTACATACAGCTCTAATTCTTTACAACGAAAAATCAAAACCTGTTTAAAACTAAGGTGCAAACTTTATTTAAGGGGGGAATCACAGTTTAAAATATGCAAATTCAGAACTACTAGAAAAAAAATGTGTGTATCAGTAAATGGAGTCAAACTATGGAATAATTTGAAAACTGAACTTAAACAATGTCCAAACATAAAACTGTTCAGATGATCATATAAAGATATTACTGTACTGGATATAATATTATTCAATTATTGTTGGTGCCATTTTTTATTTTTTTGGTGAAGTTAAAGAAATCGTAATTGTTTATCTAATCTAGTTAACTTAAATGACACTATATTGATGGGTTAAATATGGTTTTAGTTGTTATATGTAAGATTATGTAAGTGGTTAAGGAGTGGGAATTTAGATAAGTTTATACTTCTACCCACTCCTTTGAATATGTAAAACAAAAACAAAAAATGTTTTGACATTATGCTTCATGATGTATTTTTTTAAATTTTTTATATATATATTTTAAAAAAAAATACTAAACTAACTAAAGGTGTTAGTCAACACATAACGACAAGCCTGAGCATCCTCCGTACAAATGTCAGTAAGTGAATGCAGCTTGTATTGTTACATCGCTTGACTGAAAGTTTTCTTTATTCAGGAGCCGGGCATCTTCGCGCCTCCGGGTCTGCTACCTCACCCCCAGCAGAGTCACAATCACGTCGTAGACGGCCGACTTCCAGGTTCATCCCAGCATCACCATAACGTCAGCCCTCCTCTCCCACCAACCAACTCCGCCCGGACGCCCGTCATTACGTCCATTCCCCCGATATCCCTGGCCTCCTGCACCGTGGGCCCCTACAGAAGCGGCAGTTCTAACGGAACTGCTGTCTCTATGGGGACGGTGTCTCCTCCTGCTGGCTGCTCTGTGAACAGCGGCAGTGCTAACGGTTGGCAGCCAAAGCTCTACAACTCCACCAGCGCTGAAACCAGCCCCAAGTCTCAGGTGGATGCTCTGCTGCAGAGAGGCCAGTCTCAACAACAGGAGCTGCACAAACCCCAGGAACTCATCAAGTCACACATGGAGAAGATGTCATACTATGCTCAGGCTGAAGTCAAACAATCTCCGCCTTCGTTCGCCTCATCATCTTTGTTCTCCTCAGGGCACCAGAGGGCAGAGAACAGTGTCATTACTAGCAGAGGTTTAAATCCGCTTCACAACTCTCTTACATACAGCCCAGCCATCGCTCCTGCAGTCTCCTCCAGACCGAACCAGCCCAGCTCCACAGCACCACAGGTGTACCCCACTCCACAAGCTCCGCCTACTGTCTGTCAGTCGATCGGAGAGGTTTTAGACAAGCTCGATGCAGAGCTAGAGGGGCATATGCAAGCCGAGGAGAGGCGGAGGAAGGACCGAGAGGAACAGGAGAAAAAGTTAAAAGAGGAGCAACAAAAAAGAGAATGGGAGATGAGAAAGAAGCTGGATGAGGAGAGGAAAAGGAGAGAGCACGAGAAAAGGGAGGAGGAGAGGAAAAGGAGAGAAATTGAAGAGAGACTAAAACAAGAGCATGAGAAACAACGGAGGCAAGAAGAGGAGAGGAGGAGGAAAGAAACTGAGAGAAGGGAGGAGGAGCAGAGACTGAAGCAAGAAGAGGAGAGGATGAGGAGGGAAATGGAGATGGAAATGAAAAGGAGAGAATGGCAGAGGCAAGAGGAGGAGAGGAAGAGAACAGAGTGGGAGAACAAAGAGTGGGAAAGGAGGAGGATGGAGTGGGAGAGGCAACAGGAGGAGAGAAAGCGGGAAGCTGAAAAACAGGAGAGGAGAAAACTAGAGAGGGAAGAGGAGGAGAAGAAAAAACAAATTGAATTGGAGGAAAAGAGGAAAGAGGACAAACTGTACAGTACAAAAGGAAAAGAGCAGACGGCCATTGAAAACCTAGAAAGGCTTCTCTCCGTCAACAGCCCTCACATCCCTACCCTCTCTGTCCCTGCACCTCCTTCAGGTCCACCAGCCTCCCAGGCTTCTCCTCCTTACCCTTGGCTCAGCCGTGGAGGTCAATCCAACCAGGCGCCCAGCACGCCCGCGGAGAGGCTGCAACCCCCGCCCCTCACGCCTCAGACGGAGTACGCCAGAGAAAAGCAGCGGCAGAGAGAGATGTGGAGCAGCAGCGGCGGAGCAGCATTCATTCCCTCATCAACACACAATACCTCAGGGATGAACCAGCTCATGTACCCCAATAAGCCCCCAACAATGCAAACATCACCTAATCAACCCAAAGACTCCGGCAGGGACAGGGACAACCCCCAACAGCCTCTCCCTGCCCTGGCACTTAGAGAGCCCCCCAAACTCTACCAAGCTATATCTAGAGAAAACCTTCAACCACCCCCTTTAGCCTCCATCGGGGGGGTCCACAACAAGCAGGCGACACAGAGTGCTACAGAAAACGCCAGGAATGACTCTGGCAGTGCTCAGTTTGAGGAAGAGACCTCCGAACTGTCTGCAATGCTCCCCGACGGGCTGGCTAACATCATGGCAATGTTGGATGAATCAATCAAAAAAGAGGAGGAAATGTACAGCAGTGAGAAGTCTGGGACCACAGGTCTCTTACACAACTGTGCTCCGGGTGTTGACCCTGTTAAGAGCTACCTGTGTGCCCCAGACCTGATTCCAGCAACTAAGCAGCAGCCAAACCAGGAAGATTTGGGATCAAATTCAAGCCCTCCTGTGCTCAGCCGCCAAGGCTCTCTGGCGTCCCCTTGCAGCCGGACTTCTTCTCTTGAGGACGACGAGGACTATCTTAAATCTTCGTCAAATGTTCTTTTGGGCACGAAATCAACTGCAGAGATGAGAATTGGAGTAGGGAACACAAACTACCGCCATAGTGACCTGGCGAAGCTCTATGGTCTCCCTGAGCAAACTAAAAGCGAGGCTGACGAGGAATCTGAAGAAGACTCTGAGACCACATCTTGTTCTCCACCACCCCAAAGACCCCACCTCCATCAAACGGGGGTGAACAGCATGTTTAAATCGCTGGCAACTGTCTTGGAGAGCCAGAAGTATGCTTATCGAGGTGGGCCTTTTGGAAGACCCCCTCCGTCAGCTTTGGTTGGGGTCAAATATTCCTCCTCGTTGTCACTGGGCCCCGATATCTGCCGCCAGCAGCAAGGCAGTTCTCCCACATCAGATTCAACAAGTCCGCCGTTCAGCCCTGCTGTCCCACCTCAGAAGTCCTCCCCTTGTTCACTACTGGAAGACAAGAAGCTGAAAACGGAGGACAGTGATGTTTGGACAGACGAGGGTGAAACAGAGGAAAGAAACTTTATCGAAAAGTTGAATATTCCAACTGTAAAGCCCATTAAGGTCATCAAAGAGGAATGCAAGCTGACAACCATCTCGGAGTCTTCTCTGAAAGAGATAGGCAAAAGCTTTGAAGTCATGCTTTGTCAACAGTCCCTTGATAAATTAGAGAGCCATGGCAAAACTGAAGAGGGACGCAAACCTGAGAAAGTAAAAGAGCACAAAGACAAGAAAAGAAAGCATGACCACAGCAACAGGAAGCACAAGGACAAGAAAGACAAGAAAAAGCATCGAGAGAAGAGAGATGACTTTTCTTCGTCGTCCAGCCATTCCAGCTCCAGCCACAAGCGCCACAAGGATGGGAAGAGCCATAGGGAGAAAAAGGATCGCCAAATTCTTGGCGATCTCAGTCAACAGAGACGAGAATCAGAAAAGAACAGGGGTCACTACGAATCGGAGAAAAAGAAGCGAAAAGACACACCTGGTGCCAGCTCCACGAATGAAGGCGAGCACGCTGAATGGACCTCAAGTTCGGGAGAGAGATCGTCTGAACATAAGAACAATGCCAATCCTAGCTCGTCGTTGGGTTCCACAGACTTGTTGAAATTAAAGGCGCTGTCGGACGGGCCACCGAAGGAGCTGAAGATTCGCCTGATCAAAGTGGAGAGCGGGGACCGGGAGACGTTCATCGCCTCCGAAGTGGAGGAGAAAAGGATTCCTCTGAAAGAAATCAGCATAAAGAACACCGCAAGTGAAATAATCCGGTCCTGCAAGTAAGTGCACTGACGTAGAAGAGCTATAGGAAAATTTAATGTTATCAAGAATTTGTCCTAATTGCAGCCTTCATGTGAGTTGGCTCCAATAGTGGGGGAGGATGCTGGTCAGACAGACCTGGCAGACCCAAACGTATTGTGAGGGTCTGCTGGGAACCTCTGGCAGAGTCTCCCGTAAGACAGAGCTTTAACTCCCACCTCCAGGAGAGCTTTGAACACGTTCCGAGGGAGGTGGGGGACATTGAGTCCGAGTGGGCCATGTTCTACGCCTCTATTGTCGAGGCGATTATCAGAGCTGTGGCCGCAAGGTTGTTGGTGCCTGTTGTGGTGGTGGACACCGGCGGTGAGGGATGCTGTCAGGCTGGAGAAGGAGTCCTATTGGGCCTTTTTGGCCTGTGGGACCCTGGAAACAGCTGATGGGTACCGGCAGTCCAAACGGCATGCAGCTCGGGTGGTTGCTGGGGCAAAAACTTGGGTGTGGGAGGAGTTCGGAGAGGCCATGGAGAATGACTTCCGTACGGCTTCGAGGCGATTCTGGTCCACCATCCGGCATCTCAGGGGGGGGGTACGCACCAACACTATTTATAGTGGGGGTGGCGTGCTGCTGACCTCAACTCGGGATGTTGTGAGTCGGTGGGCAGAATACTTCGAAGACCTCCTCAATCCTACTGGCATGTCTTCCACTGAGGAAGCGGAGCCTGGGGACTTTGGGTCGGGCTCTCCAATCTCTGGTGCTGAGGTCACCGAGGTGGTTAAAAAGCTCTGCGGTGGCAGGGCTCCGGGGGTGGATGAGATTCGCCCTGAGTTCCTTAGGGCTCTGGATGTTGTGGGGTTGTGTTGGCTTACGCGACTCTGCAATATCGCGTGGACATTGGGGGCAGTTCCCTTGGATTGGCAGACTGGGGTGGTGGTTCCCCTATTCAAAAAGGGGGACCGTAGAGTG
>JBBPBX010051320.1:0-24625 GCA_038048925.1 Garcialebias charrua | reverse complement strand
GAGAGTTTCCTCTAAGTTTGTCTGGTGGTTCATGATATTTTGCTAACAGACAGACATGGTTGACATCAGTGCTTCTAATTGTGGATCACTCTCAGCTACTGCCACACCACATTTCAACTTAATATCTACAATATTGACTGATATATAGCTTCTTATGTGTTTTGTGATTTTGATTAGCTCTGGCAGCCATCTTGAATTGGACTGACTCCTAAATTAAAACACTTGTAGATGTATTCCTAATTATTACTTCCTGAAAGTTTCATTAATATATGTTGGGTGGTTCTTGAGATATTTTGCTAACAGACAGACAAAGTTAGCCCCTTTTTTTAATTCCAACATTTTTAAAACACATCTTGCTCTCAAAGGGATTTCTGGGGAGGACTCTCAGCTACTACCACATCTAATTTAGGCTCAGTGGCTGTAAAACTGACTGACTTGTGGCCATTTTTATGTTTGCCAAGATTGATTAGCCGTGGCGGCCATCTTAAATATGTGCGACCAAAATATCAATTCAGTTCTACAAATAGGTCTATTTATTAATTGCTGAAAGTTTTGTTTAAAACCGTTCAGCGGTTCATGATATATTTTGCTAACAGACCGGGATGACTTTATGGAAATCATCTTGCATAATAAGTAACGCTCAGGGCATGTGTTATGGATCACTCTCAGCTACTACCACACCAAACTAATGTTTAATATCCACAGAAATGACTCAGATATGGCTTCTTTTGTGTTTGATGATTTTTATTAGCTGTGGCAGCCATCTTGAATCTGGTTCACTCCTAAACTAAATCACTTGTAGATTTAGTTCTAGACATCAGTTCCTGAAAGTTTCATTAACGTGTGTCCGTTGGTTCTTGAGATATTTTGCTAACAGACAGAAAACTGTTAATATTTAAAAACCCGTTCTTGTGCATCAGTCAGCCCTCGGAGTGTTGGTTGGGGATGACTCTCAGCTGCCACCAGCTTCAGCCTAATAATCTCTGAACAGATTAGCTGCAGCAACCATCTTTAATCTGAACAGATTAGCTGTGGCGGCTATCTTTAATCTGAACAGATTAGCTGCTGTGGCCATCTTTAAACTGAACATATTAGCTATGGCGGCCATCTTTAAAATGAACAGATTAGCTGCTGCGGACATCTTTAAACTGAACAGATTAGCTGCGGTGGCCATCTTTAATCTGAACAGATTAGCTGTGGCGGCTATCTTTAATCTGAACATATTAGCTGCGGCAGCCATCTTTAATCTGAACAGATAGCTGCGGCTGCCATCTTTGATCTGAACAGATTAGCTACAGCAGCCATCTTTAATCTGAACAGATTAGCTGCGGCGGCCATCTTTAATCTGAACAGATTAGCTGCGGCGGCCATCTTTAATCTGAACAGATTAGCTGTGGTGGCCATCTTTAATCTGAACAGATTATCTTACTGCGGCCATCTTTAATCTGAACAGATTAGCTACTGTGGCCATCTTTAATCTGAACAGATTAGCTACGGCGACCATCTTTAATCTGAACAGATTAGCTGCGGTGGCCATCTTTAATCTGAACAGATTAGCTGTGGTGGCCATCTTTAATCTGAACAGATAGCTGCGGCGGCCATCTTTAATTTGAACAGATTAGCTACGGCGTCCATCCTTAATCTGAACAGATTAGCTGCGGCGGCCATCTTCAATCTGACTACGCGGCCATCTTTAATCTGAACAGATTAGCTGTGGTGGCCATCTTTAATCTTAACAGATTAGTTTCGATGGCCATCTTTAATCTGACTGCGCATCAATCTTTAATCTCAATGGATTAGCTATAGCGGCCATCTTTAATTTGAACAGATTATCTACGGTGGCCATCTTTAATCTGAACAGATTAGCTACGGTGGCCATCTTTAATCTGAACAGATTAGCTGTGGCAGCCATCTTTAGTCTTAACAGATTAGCTGCAATGGCCATCTTTAATCTGACTGCGTGTCAGTCTTTAATCTGAACAGATTAGCTATGGTGGCCATCTTTAATCTGAACAGATTAGCTGCGTTGTCCATCTTTAATCTGAACAGATTAACTGTGGTGGCCATCTTTAATCTGAACAGATTAGCTGCAATGGCCATCTTTAATCTGAACAGATTAGCTATGGTGGCCGTCTTTAATGTGAACAGATAGCTGTGGCATCAATCTTTAATCTGAGCAGATTAGCTGCAGTGGCCATCTTTAATCTGAACAGATTAGCTATGGCGGCCATATTTAATTTGAACAGATTAGCTACAGTGGCCATCTTTAATCTAAACACATTAGCTGCGAAAGCCATCTTTAATCTGAATGCGCAGCCATCTTTATTCTGAACAGATTAGCTGTGACAGCTCTCTTTAATCTGAACAGATTAGCTGCAATAGCTATCTTTAATCGGAACAGATTAGCTGTGGTGGCCATCTTTAATCTGAACAGATAGCTGTGGCATCAATCTTTAATCTGAGCAGATTAGCTGCAGTGGCCATCTTTAATATGAACAGATTAGCTATGGTGGCCATATTTAATTTGAACAGATTAGCTACGGTGGCCATCTTTAATCTGAACACATTAGCTGCGAAAGCCATCGTTAATCTGACTACGTGGCCATCTTTAATCTGAACAGATTAGCTACGACGGCCATCTTTAATCTGAACAGAATAGCTGTGGCGGCCATCTTTAATCTGAACAGATTAGCTACTACGGCCATCTTTAATCTGAACAGATTAGCTGCTGTGGCCATCTTTAATCTGAACAGATAAACTGCGGTGGCCATCTTTAATCTGAACAGATTAGCTACAGTGGCCATCTTTAATCTGAACAGATTAGCTATGGTGGCCATCTTTAATCTGAACAGATAGCTATGGCGTCCATCTTTAATCTGAGCAGATTAGCTGCAGCGGCCATCTTTAATCTGAACAGATTAGCTGTGGCGGCCATCTTTAATTTGAACAGATTAGCTGCTTCGTCCATCCTTAATCCGAACGATTCGCTGCGGCGGCCATCTTCAATCTGACTGCGAGACCATCTTTAATCGAACAGATTAGCTGTGGTGGCCATCTTTAATCTTAACAGATTAGCTAAGGTGACCACCTTTAATCTGACTGCACGTCAATCTTTAATCTGAACAGATTAGCGGTGGTGGCCATCTTTAAATTGAACAGATTACCTATGGTGGCCATCTTTAATCCGAACAGATTACCTGCAGTGGCCATCTTTAATATGAACAGATTAGCTGTGGTGGCCATCTTTAATCTGAACAGATTAGCTGCAACGGCCATCTTTAATCTGACTACGCGTCAATCTTTAATCTGAACAGATTAGCTATGGTGGCCATCTTTAATCTGAAACGATTAGCTGCCTTGGCCATCTTTAATCTGAACAGATTAACTGTTGTGGCCATCTTTAATCTGAACAGATTAGCTGTGGCGGCCATCTTTAATCTGAACATATTAGCTGTGGTGGCCATCTTTAAAATGAACAGATTAGCTGCTGCGGCCATCTTTAAACTGAACAGATTAGCTGCGGTGGCCATCTTTAATCTGAACAGATTAGCTGTGGCGGCTATCTTTAATCTGAACATATTAGCTGCGGCAGCCATCTTTAATCTGAACAGATAGCTGCGGCTGCCATCTTTGATCAGAACAGATTAGCTACAGCAGCCATCTTTAATCTGAACAGATTAGCTGCGGCGGCCATCTTTAATCTGAACAGATTAGCTGCGGCGGCCATCTTTAATCTGAACAGATTAGCTGTGGTGGCCATCTTTAATCTGAACAGATTATCTTACTGCGGCCATCTTTAATCTGAACAGATTAGCTACTGTGGCCATCTTTAATCTGAACAGATTAGCTACGGCGACCATCTTTAATCTGAACAGATTAGCTGCGGTGGCCATCTTTAATCTGAACAGATTAGCTGTGGCGGCCATCTTTAATCTGAACAGATAGCTGCGGCGGCCATCTTTAATTTGAACAGATTAGCTACGGCGTCCATCCTTAATCTGAACAGATTAGCTACGGCGGCCATCTTCAATCTGACTACGCGGCCATCTTTAATCTGAACAGATTACCTGCAGTGGCCATCTTTAATATGAACAGATTAGCTGTGGTGGCCATCTTTAATCTGAACACATTAGCAGCGAAAGCAATCGTTAATCTGACTGCGTGGCCATCTTTAATCTGAACAGATTAGCTACGACGGCCATCTTTAATCTGAACAGAATAGCTGTGGCGGCCATCTTTAATCTGAACAGATTAGCTATGGTGGCCATCTTTAATCTGAAACGATTAGCTGCCTTGGCCATCTTTAATCTGAACAGATTAACTGTTGTGGCAATCTTTAATCTGAACAGATTAGCTGTGGCGGACATCTTTAATCTGAACATATTAGCTGTGGTGGCCATCTTTAAAATGAACAGATTAGCTGCTGCGGCCATCTTTAAACTGAACAGATTAGCTACGGTGGCCATCTTTAATCTGAACAGATTAGCTGTGGCGGCTATCTTTAATCTGAACATATTAGCTGCGGCAGCCATCTTTAATCTGAACAGATAGCTGCGGCTGCCATCTTTGATCAGAACAGATTAGCTACAGCAGCCATCTTTAATCTGAACAGATTAGCTGCGGCGGCCATCTTTAATCTGAACAGATTAGCTGCGGCGGCCATCTTTAATCTGAACAGATTAGCTATGGTGGCCATCTTTAATCTGAACAGATTATCTTACTGCGGCCATCTTTAATCTGAACAGATTAGCTACTGTGGCCATCTTTAATCTGAACAGATTAGCTACGGCGACCATCTTTAATCTGAACAGATTAGCTGCGGTGGCCATCTTTAATCTGAACAGATTAGCTGTGGCGGCCATCTTTAATCTGAACAGATAGCTGCGGCGGCCATCTTTAATTTGAACAGATTAGCTACGGCGTCCATCCTTAATCTGAACAGATTAGCTACGGCGGCCATCTTCAATCTGACTACGCGGCCATCTTTAATCTGAACAGATTAGCTGTGGTGGCCATCTTTAATCTTAACAGATTAGTTTCGATGGCCATCTTTAATCTGACTGCGCATCAATCTTTAATCTCAATGGATTAGCTATAGCGGCCATCTTTAATTTGAACAGATTATCTACGGTGGCCATCTTTAATCTGAACAGATTAGCTACGGTGGCCATCTTTAATCTGAACAGATTAGCTGTGGCAGCCATCTTTAGTCTTAACAGATTAGCTGCAATGGCCATCTTTAATCTGACTGCATGTCAGTCTTTAATCTGAACTGATTAGCTATGGTGGCCATCTTTAATCTGAACAGATTAGCTGCGTTGTCCATCTTTAATCTGAACAGATTACCTGTGGTGGCCATCTTTAATCTGAACAGATTAGCTGCAATGGCCATCTTTAATCTGAACAGATTAGCTATGGTGGCCATCTTTAATGTGAACAGATAGCTGTGGCATCAATCTTTAATCTGAGCAGATTAGCTGCAGTGGCCATCTTTAATCTGAACAGATTAGCTATGGCGGCCATATTTAATTTGAACAGATTAGCTACAGTGGCCATCTTTAATCTAAACACATTAGCTGCGAAAGCCATCTTTAATCTGAATGCGCAGCCATCTTTAATCTGAACAGATTAGCTGTGACAGCTCTCTTTAATCTGAACAGATTAGCTGCAATAGCCATCTTTAATCGGAACAGATTAGCTGTGGTGGCCATCTTTAATCTGAACAGATAGCTGTGGCATCAATCTTTAATCTGAGCAGATTAGCTGCAGTGGCCATCTTTAATATGAACAGATTAGCTATGGTGGCCATATTTAATTTGAACAGATTAGCTACGGTGGCCATCTTTAATCTGAACACATTAGCTGCGAAAGCCATCGTTAATCTGACTGCGTGGCCATCTTTAATCTGAACAGATTAGCTACGACGGCCATCTTTAATCTGAACAGAATAGCTGTGGCGGCCATCTTTAATCTGAACAGATTAGCTACTACGGCCATCTTTAATCTGAACAGATTAGCTGCTGTGGCCATCTTTAATCTGAACAGATAAACTGCGGTGGCCATCTTTAATCTGAACAGATTAGCTACAGTGGCCATCTTTAATCTGAACATATTAGCTATGGTGGCCATCTTTAAGCTGAACAGATAGCTATGGCGTCCATCTTTAATCTGAGCAAATTAGCTGCAGCGGCCATCTTTAATCTGAACAGATTAGCTGTGGCGGTCATCTTTAATTTGAACAGATTAGCTGCTTCGTCCATCCTTAATCCGAACGATTCGCTGCGGCGGCCATCTTCAATCTGACTGCGAGACCATCTTTAATCGAACAGATTAGCTGTGGTGGCCATCTTTAATCTTAACAGATTAGCTAAGGTGACCACCTTTAATCTGACTGCACGTCAATCTTTAATCTGAACAGATTAGCGGCGGTGGCCATCTTTAAATTGAACAGATTACCTATGGTGGCCATCTTTAATCCGAACAGATTACCTGCAGTGGCCATCTTTAATATGAACAGATTAGCTGTGGTGGCCATCTTTAATCTGAACAGATTAGCTGCAACGGCCATCTTTAATCTGACTGCGCGTCAATCTTTAATCTGAACAGATTAGCTATGGTGGCCATCTTTAATCTGAAACGATTAGCTGCCTTGGCCATCTTTAATCTGAACAGATTAACTGTTGTGGCCATCTTTAATCTGAACAGATTAGCTGTGGCGGCCATCTTTAATCTGAACAGATTAGCTGTGGTGGCCATCTTTAATCTGAACAGATAGCTATGGCATCATTCTTCAATATGAGCAGATTAGCTGCAACGGCCATCTTTAATCTGAACAGATTAGCTATGGCGGCCATATTTAATTTGAACAGATTAGTGGCGACGGCCATCTTTAATCTGAACAAATTAGCTGAGGCAGCCATCTTTAATCTGACTTCGCGGCCATCTTTAATCTGAACAGATTAGCTGCGATTGCCATCTTTAATCTGAACTGATTAGCTGTGGTGGCCATCTTTAATCTGACTGCATGTCAATCTTTAATCCGAACAGATTAGCTACGGCGGCCATCTTTAATCTGAACAGATTCGCTGAGGTGGCCATCTTTAATCTGAACAGATTAGCTGTGGTGGCCATCTTTAATCTGAACAGATTAGCTGTGGTGGCCATCTTTAATCTGAACAGATTAGCTACGACGGCCATCTTTAATCTGAACAGATTAGCTGTGGCGGCCATTTTTAATCTGAACAGATTAGCTACGGTGGCCATCTTTAATCTGAGCAGATTAGCTACAGCGGCCATCTTTAATCTGAACAGATTAGCTACGGCGGCCATCTTTAAATCTGAACAGATTAGCTATGGTGGCCATCTTTAATCTGAACAGATTAGCTGCTGTGGCCATCTTTAATCTGAACAGATTAGCTACGTTGGCCATCTTTAATCTGAACAGATTAGCTACGGTAGCCATCTTTAATCTGAACAGATTAGCTATGGTGGCCATCTTTAATTTGAACAGATTAGTTGCGACGGCTATCTTTAATCTGAACAGATTAGCTGCGGCGGCCATCTTTAATCTGACTACGCGTCCATCTTTAATCTGAACTGATTAGCTGTGGTGCCATCTTTAATCTGACTGCATGTCAATCTTTAATCCGAACAGATTAGCTACGGCGGCCATCTTTAATCTGAACAGATTCGCTGAGGTGGCCATCTTTAATCTGAACAGATTAGCTGTGGTGGCCATCTTTAATCTGAACAGATTAGCTATGGTGGCCATCTTTAATCTGAACAGATTAGCTACGACGGCCATCTTTAATCTGAACAGATTAGCTGTGGCGGCCATTTTTAATCTGAACAGATTAGCTACGGTGGCCATCTTTAATCTGAGCAGATTAGCTACAGCGGCCATCTTTAATCTGAACAGATTAGCTACGGCGGCCATCTTTAAATCTGAACAGATTAGCTATGGTGGCCATCTTTAATCTGAACAGATTAGCTGCTGTGGCCATCTTTAATCTGAACAGATTAGCTACGTTGGCCATCTTTAATCTGAACAGATTAGCTACGGTGGCCATCTTTAATCTGAACAGATTAGCTATGGTGGCCATCTTTAATTTGAACAGATTAGTTGCGACGGCTATCTTTAATCTGAACAGATTAGCTGCGGCGGCCATCTTTAATCTGACTACGCGTCCATCTTTAATCTGAACAGATTAGCTATGGTGGCCATCTTTATTCTGAACAGATAGCTGTGGCGGCTATCTTTAATTTGAACAGAAAGCTGTGGTGGCCATCTTTAATCTGAACAGATTAGCTGCGGTGGCCATCTTTATTCTGAACAGATTAGCTGCGGCGGCCATCTTTAATTGAACATATTAGCTGCGGTGGCCATCTTTAATTTGAACAGATTAGCTGTGGCGGCCATCTTTAATCTGAACAGATTAGCTGCGGCGTCCATCTTTAATTTGAACAGATTAGTTCCGACGGCTATCTTTAATCTGAACAGATTAGCTGTGGTGGCCATCTTTGATCTGAACAGATTAGCTGCGGTTGCCATCTTTAATCTGAACAGATTAGCTGTGACAGCCATCTTTAATTGAACATATTAGCTGCAGTGGCCATCTTTAATTTGAACAGATTAGCTGTGGCGGCCATCTTTAATCTGAACAGATTAGCTGCGGCGTCCATCTTTAATTTGAACAGATTAGTTGCGACGGCTATCTTTAATCTGAACAGATTAGCTGTGGTGGCCATCTTTGATCTGAACAGATTAGCTGCAGTTGCCATCTTTAATCTGAACAGATTAGCTACGGCGGCCATCTTTAAATCTGAACAGATTAGCTATGGTGGCCATCTTTAATCTGAACAGATTAGCTGCTGTGGCCATCTTTAATCTGAACAGATTAGCTACGTTGGCCATCTTTAATCTGAACAGATTAGCTACGGTAGCCATCTTTAATCTGAACAGATTAGCTATGGTGGCCATCTTTAATTTGAACAGATTAGTTGCGACGGCTATCTTTAATCTGAACAGATTAGCTGCGGCGGCCATCTTTAATCTGACTACGCGTCCATCTTTAATCTGAACTGATTAGCTGTGGTGCCATCTTTAATCTGACTGCATGTCAATCTTTAATCCGAACAGATTAGCTACGGCGGCCATCTTTAATCTGAACAGATTCGCTGAGGTGGCCATCTTTAATCTGAACAGATTAGCTGTGGTGGCCATCTTTAATCTGAACAGATTAGCTATGGTGGCCATCTTTAATCTGAACAGATTAGCTACGACGGCCATCTTTAATCTGAACAGATTAGCTGTGGCGGCCATTTTTAATCTGAACAGATTAGCTACGGTGGCCATCTTTAATCTGAGCAGATTAGCTACAGCGGCCATCTTTAATCTGAACAGATTAGCTACGGCGGCCATCTTTAAATCTGAACAGATTAGCTATGGTGGCCATCTTTAATCTGAACAGATTAGCTGCTGTGGCCATCTTTAATCTGAACAGATTAGCTACGTTGGCCATCTTTAATCTGAACAGATTAGCTACGGTGGCCATCTTTAATCTGAACAGATTAGCTATGGTGGCCATCTTTAATTTGAACAGATTAGTTGCGACGGCTATCTTTAATCTGAACAGATTAGCTGCGGCGGCCATCTTTAATCTGACTACGCGTCCATCTTTAATCTGAACAGATTAGCTATGGTGGCCATCTTTATTCTGAACAGATAGCTGTGGCGGCTATCTTTAATTTGAACAGAAAGCTGTGGTGGCCATCTTTAATCTGAACAGATTAGCTGCGGTGGCCATCTTTATTCTGAACAGATTAGCTGCGGCGGCCATCTTTAATTGAACATATTAGCTGCGGTGGCCATCTTTAATTTGAACAGATTAGCTGTGGCGGCCATCTTTAATCTGAACAGATTAGCTGCGGCGTCCATCTTTAATTTGAACAGATTAGTTCCGACGGCTATCTTTAATCTGAACAGATTAGCTGTGGTGGCCATCTTTGATCTGAACAGATTAGCTGCGGTTGCCATCTTTAATCTGAACAGATTAGCTGTGACAGCCATCTTTAATTGAACATATTAGCTGCAGTGGCCATCTTTAATTTGAACAGATTAGCTGTGGCGGCCATCTTTAATCTGAACAGATTAGCTGCGGCGTCCATCTTTAATTTGAACAGATTAGTTGCGACGGCTATCTTTAATCTGAACAGATTAGCTGTGGTGGCCATCTTTGATCTGAACAGATTAGCTGCAGTTGCCATCTTTAATCTGAACAGATTAGCTGCGGTGGCCATCTTTAATCTGAACAGATAGCTGTGGCGGCTATCTTTAATCTGAACAGAAAGATGTGGCGGCCATCTTTAATCTGAACAGATTAGCTGTGGTTGCCATCTTTAATCTGAACAGATTAGCTGCGGTGGCCATCTTTAATCTGAACAGATAGCTGTGGCGGCTATCTTTAATCTGAACAGAAAGCTGTGGCGGCCATCTTTAATCTGAACAGATTAGCTACGGTGGCCATCTTTATTCTGAACAGATTAGGTGCGGTGGCCATCTTTAATCTGAACAGATTAGCTGCGGCGGCCATCTTTAATTGAACATATTAGCTGTGGTGGCCATCTTTAATCTGAACAGATTAGCTGCGGCGGCCATCTTTAACCTGAACAATTTAGCTACGGCGTCCATCTTTAATTTGAACAGATTAGTTGCGACGGCTATCTTTAATCTGAACAGATTAGCTGCGGCGGCAATCTTTAATCTGACTACGCGTCCATCTTTAATCTGAACAGATTAGCTGTGGTGGCCATCTTTAATCTGACTTTACAAGTTTCAGTTGAAAATGCATCCTGTGTTTCGTGAGATATTTTGCTAACATACGTGGTTCGGCAGAATTCACCTGTTTCTTCCTGAATGACCAAATTAAAAGAACCAATCAGAGCGCGCGGCCGATCAATCAGTCAAAGCATCGATCCGTTGCGCTTCCTGCGGAGCTGCGTGTCTCGTGCAGCCGGAGCAGCAGTTCCGGTGCTCCTACAGACGGTGGCCGCACGAGCACACTCCTCCTCTTCCTCACGCACACACGCTCCGTCCCGCGCGCCTCCACCTCCACCGCCGGCGGGGGGGCGGGATACTCCGCAGCCGAGCGGAGCGCACTGTGAGCGGCAGAGGAGCAGCGCGGAGCCCGCTCCCTCCGGAGGCGCTACTTCCTGAACACGGAGCTCCTTTTTTATTTTTATTTTGAGTCCGACTGGAAAACACCAACAAACACCTCCTCTTCACCTCCTCTTTTATTTCCTGTCAGTTTTTCTCTTTTCATCTGGGTCCGAGTCCAGAACAACAGGATGGATCAGATCTGAACTGGATTATTTCGCTTTGGAAGAGAGTCAAGAACCAGCTCCAAACCAGGAGCGCAGCGGCGCGCGCGCCTCCAACCGTGCGCGCATCATCCCCATCACTGTCCGTGTGTGTCCATGTTTGTAGGTCCGGGGGGCCCGGGGGGTCCGGGGGGCCCGGGCAGGATGCAGCAGCAGCGCATGGCGGCTCTGGGCACCGACAAGGAGCTGAGCGACCTCCTGGACTTCAGCGCGGTAAGACGCGCACCTCCTCCGGCTCCGCGCGCACCGCGCCGCCACTTTCTGCACCTTATTCACTTAAAGGAGATCAAGTTGTTTCCTGCAGATGTTGTTGTGTGTGTGTGTGCACATGTGATGCTGCATCAGTAACTCTGTTGTCTTGTAGATGCCAAACAGCGATTTGAAAATGTTCCCAACATCCATGGTAGTATATCTCACTTAAGTCCTTTTGTCTCTTCTGTCATGTGATGTGTAACATTTATCTTGTAGAAAATGTTTAGTTTAAGAACAAACAGCTTTTTGCTCTTGTTGTTGCAGTAAAGTGTTGTGACAGGAAACAGACATGTTTTCTCTCCCTCCACCTCTGGGAGTAACTTTTTTTAATCTGAGGAGGAGGGAAAAATATTCGAAACAGCCCGAAACGCAGAAAAGAAAAAATGTTCAGGAACACGACGAGCGAAACGATCCCGAGCGGCCGCAGGACGACTCCCCCGGCGTTTGATTCAAACGTGTATTGTTTTATTAAAACGCTTTAAAAACCAGATTTGTGGGTCACCACACGAGCACCCGAGGCCCTCGCCGACGCTTTGAAGGAATCGAGGAATTTATTGACAAGCGAACCCCAGAAACGTGCAGAGGACGGTCAGGACGTTCAGGCTCAGACAAAAGATCTGAGCTGGAGATGCTCCTGGACGTCACCCAGTCCAAAGACAACCGCACGTGCTGAAGGTTGAAGGACACGTTCTCTACACGTTCTCTACACGTTCTCTACACGTCCTTTAGTTTTCTTGTCATCAACGATTCAGAGCCTCAAAGACGATTTGGCAGAAAATGCAAGATTCAGATCGGTGGTGAAGATTTTCCAAAGACTCGTCCCAAACGTGTCGTGTTGAGACAAAGGAGGCGGCAGCCGCTGAACGGGTTGTCTCCTCTCAGAACCAGCGCAGGCTGAGCCGTCTTTCTGTCGACGCCGGCGGCTCGCCATCAGACGGACAGGTATCGACGGGACGGCCGATGGTCACGTCGCACCGTTTATCCCGGGAACGTTTCCCTGCAGTCTTTAAGGGATGCACGCCTCCGCTGGCGTCTGCACTTTTTAAGGCCCAACGTTTGCGGTGTTCTGCGTGAAACGTGTCCATCAATGTTTTTTTATTTTTTAAATCAGGCCTGATGTTTATCCAGATGAGTTATCGACGGGTCAGAGGCCTCTTCTAGCAGTCCCTCCTCTGTAGTGTCTTCCAGTAGATTGTAGGGACCATCTTCAGTCTCTGTTTTATTAGTTTTATTTTCCTGTAAATGTGTAGAGCAGATTGTAACTAGCAGTTGTGATGTTTCTTTTGTACCTTTAAGGAAGTGAACAGTTTCATTCCAAAACCAATTGGCAACAGTGACTCTGACAAATGAACACCCATTGGTTACGACCGAAACGTGCGCTTGAGTTCCCTCAAATAAACTCTTAATTATAAAAAGTAACGTTCTTCTCTGAGCTGAGGGTTTGGTGACCAGGACTGGGCGCCTCATCAAGCAGAAACATAAAGTCCAAACTAAAACCGCAGATCCAAGTCTCACAGTCCAAACCTTTAGACCTGGTACAACAGGAGACCCTCATCAGCCCTAGTTCAGACCTGGTCTCCCTCGAAACTGGATCAGTCGAGCAACATTCAGTCCAACTCGGTCTAAAGATGATTTTATCATCGTTCTGAGAATTTAGATGTTGGTTTAGGAGTAAAACACCGTTTGGACTTGGTCTTGATCAGACTTCTCATGAACTTGGATCCTACCACGGCTTTGTCTTTGTTTTATAGATGGGACCTGACTGTGGAGCTTTTGTGGGGGGGGGGGGGTACTTCTTGTTTTCCATGGACCAAGTTATCAGGACTTCAGACTTGTACCAGACTTTACGTCCTGGCTCAGAGATTGTTCATCTCAACTGAATAGTTTCAAAACTGAGTATCACAGTCCAAACATTCAGACCTGGTACAACAGGAGACCCTCATCAGCCCCAAACATTCAGTTCAGGCTTTGTTTCCTTGGAAGCTGGGTCAGTTCTACAATGGTCCCTCCAACTTGGTCTAAAGAGGATTTTATCTTTCTGAGAGTATAGACGGTGGTTTTGGAGTAAACCACCGTTTGGACTTGGTCTTGACCCGACATGATGCTTCTGGATTGACGTTACCTTGTATCCTATGGTTAAGTCTTTGTTTTGAGGTGAGACCTGACCGTGGACTCGTCTTGATTTTTTTAAGGTTTACTTCTGGTTTACTTAAGACCAAGTTATGAGGATTTTGGACTTGTTGGACCAGACTTCCAACCTGATTTAGATTGTCCATCTTGATTCAACAGTTCCATGCCTGATTTGCCCATTTGGATGTCGGACCTGTTAGATTCAGGTGCAGGAACTGGGTTCTGGACTTGGTCTCAGTTTTGGACTTGGTTTCATTATTTTGTAGGTGTCTTAACTTCAGACTCGTTGGATCAGACCTGAACCTTTCTTGTTATGAGGTTTTGAATGAGACTGCTATGTTAGGACCTGTTTTGATGCCGACCTTGGCCCCAGACTTACGTCTTGGTCCTGATTTAGGACTTCATCGATTTGTAGAACTCGAATGTTGCAAATCCACTCCATGACTTTTGGATCTGATTGGACTTTGGACCTGATTAGGAACCAGACTTGGATGTTTCCAGTCTTGGTTCAATGTTGGACTCTGGATTAGCTGGTTTCCTGTCTTAATGTAAAAAAATGATTCTGGATAACCCAGTCTCGATGGTGGACTTGTGTTCAGATGCAGGGCTTTGGCTCTTGAACTTCTGGACCACTGGATTTCACCAGAACCGCTGTGGATTAATAGTGTCTTCTGACTTGTTGGGTCAAACACCTAATTGAATCTTGTTTTGGGATTTCACACAGGATTAGTCCATTTTCTGTCTTGATTTAAGATTTGGTGGGTCTTGATGTAGAACTTGGGTTTCAGATGCAGGACTTGAGCTCTGGAGTTGGTCTTGATGTAGAACGGGTGTTTGACCTCTAGGGTTTCTCCGTTCCTTGGACTTGTCCTAAGTTCAGACTTGTTGGACTACACTGAAGACCTGAAGTTTCTGGTCGTGGTTTAAGGTTTTAGTCTGGATCAGTTGGTCTAGGTTGGATTTGAACAGGATGAAGGTTGGATCTGGTCTCTGGACTCACCTGCTGACCTGGATCCCTGACCAGACCCTGGACCAAACTGACACGTTTACCCGACTTGAACGTTAAATTGTTTTGGTCTAAAAAAGTTTCTGCAAAAATATAGATGAACCCAGAGTGACTTGCACGAGCTAAAAGCTAAAAATGATCAAAGCTAGAGGAAACCAAAAGTAGCTAATTAAAAGCTAGAAGTAGGCTAGCTAAATGCAAGCTAAAAGTTTTTAAAAAAAGAAGCTAAACGCAGCTAATCGTAAGCTAAAAACTAGAAGTAGCTGAACGTAAACTAAAAGGTAAACGTAGCAAAACTCCAAATAAGTCAATGGTAATGAAATACTAAGTGTAGCCAAAAATTGGCTAAAAGCTAAATGTTGCCAAAAGCTCACTCAATGTTAAATCTAGCAAAAGTCTTGCTCAAAGGTAAATGTAGCCAAAGATTAGCTAAACTTAAATGTAGCCTAAGGTTCGCTCAAAGGTAAAAGTAGCTGAAGGTTAGCTAAACTTAAATGTAGCCAAAGGTTAGCTCAAAGGTAAAAGTAGCTGAAGGTTAGCCAAACTTAAATGTAGCCTAAGGCTCGCTCAAAGGTAAAAGTAGCTGAAGGTTAGCTAAACTTAAATGTAGCCAAAGTTTAGCTCAAAATTAAAAGTAGCTGAAGGTTAGCTAAACTTAAATGTAGCCCAAGGTTAGCTCAAAGGGAAAAGTAGCTGAAGGTTAGCTAAACTTAAATGTAGCCAAAGGTTAGCTCAAAGGTAAAAGTAGCTGAAGGTTAGCTAAACTTAAATGTAGCAAAAGGCTCGCTCAAAGGTACAAGTAGCTGAAGGTTAGCTAAACGTAAATGTAGCCAAAGTTTAGCTCAAAATTAAAAGTAGCTGAAGGTTAGCTAAACTTAAATGTAGCCAAAGGTTAGCTCAAAGTTAAAAGTAGCTGGAGGTTAGCTAAACCTAATTGTAGCCTAAGTCTTGCTCAAAGGTAAATGTAGCCGAAGGTTATCTCAATCACAGCAGCCTTCTCCTGAATTAGCCGAATATTTGATGTACGAGTGGCTAAAAAGAAAACGTCTGTAGAGTGGTACCGGTCCTGCTCATGAAGAACTCAGAACCAGCTCAGTGGGTGGAGGTGAACCCAAACGGCCCAGTCGTGGTTCTGGCCTGGTGTTTTGGAGTGAAGCTGTTCCTCCGTGTTCGGCTCGTGTTCTGGACTCGCAGCTCTCAGAGGTGATGTCGCTTCTGTTTGTCTTCTAGATGTTTTCCCCTCCTGTTAGCAGCGGAAAGAACGGACCCACCTCCCTGGGGAGCGGACATTTCTCCGGCTCAAGTACGTCACACGTGCACATGCACGCACACATGCACGTGCACACACACATGCACGCACACATGCACGCACACATGCACATGCACGCACTGCTCCTGGTGTCGTGTGTTTTCGGTCTCTGCAGTTTTTCTCACAAATTGATGATTTGTTGGAATGTTTTGCTTCGACTGAGAGAAGTTAGCAACACATTTTATTTTATTTTATTTTGAAACAACCCGGCTCGTTAGTTTTCACTTCCTGTTTGACTCGGAGAAGTTTAGATGAAACTGCGGGGTTTTTCCACGTGTTGTCTTATTTCAGCTCTTTGAGGTTATTTAGCTGCTGAAGCTGAATCCTGACATTTTCCTGACGCTGCTTCCTGTGTGTGTGTGTGTGTGTGTGTGTGTGTGTGTGTGTGTGTGTGTGTGTGTGTGTGTGTGTGTGTGTGTGTGTGCACGTGCAGTGTTTGGGTTTGAACGCAGCAGAACCGGACGGTACCGTTCGGCTCGCAGCAGATTTTCACCGCGTCTCAGTTTTTATTTTTGAAGATTAAATAAATTTGTGGATGTTCGACGTCTCACTAGAAGATTTGACCCGTTTGGTTTGTAAACGATGGTGGAGGCTGATGCGCACGTGGCGGGTGATGTCAGGTGGAGGCTGATGCGCACGTGGCGGGTGACAGGCATTCCTTGGGTTCCCAAAGTTTGGGTCCGGAGGCCCGACTGCTCTCTCCGGAATAAACGATTTAAACGTTTTAATGGTTGTCGGTTCTGTTTGTGTTGCTGTGTTCACAATGCCAGGGTGGAAAGACATCAGCAGTGAGCTCACATGGGCAACTTTTGCTCCCCATCGAAGTGGGAGGAGCCAACGGTTGTTAACAGAAAGTTTGGAGAGATTCTAAAACAGATTTTAAATCTGTAAGCACAACGCCAAGATGGAAAGACGTCAGCAATAACCTTTAAAGAGCACATGGTGTTGCATGTTTTATTTTTAAGGAAGGGTCAAAGGTCATCAAAAAGGCAACTGTCTGTATCTGATTTACATTTGGAGTGGAGCCGGTTCAAACAGGCCTCACCTAACGAGCGGCAGCAGAGACAACAAGGCGGCAGGTCTGCAGACGTGGAGCTGCTTGGTGTGGTAGTAGCTGAGAGTCGTTCTCAACACGTTGTTTTTGACAAAGATGATCGTCTTCATCCTGAACTCTAGTGTGGAGGTGGCGGGCGATATGCATTCATTAAACAGCTGCTCTGTCTTTTCTGATTTTTATTTTAAATAATAATGGAGTTTATGGAAGAGATAACTACAGCTGTTGATAAAAAAACAATATGGTATAAGTATATCTGTTGATTTAAAAAAGGCTTTCGACACAACAGATCACACCATTCTCCTTGAGAAATTGAATGTGTATGGCATTAGAGGACCAGCGCTGCAGTGGGTACATAGTTATTTGAAAGATAGGAAGCAGTTTGTGCAGATTGATGATGTAAGATCTGAGTTTTGTAATATTACCTGCGGAGTTCCCCAAGGCTCTGTACTTGGACCTAAGTTGTTTATTTTATATGTTAATGATTTGGTTAATGTGTCGGGACTCCTCAGATGTATCCTCTTTGCGGATGATACTACTTTTTTTTGTTTGGGTGAGGATATGAATCAGATGTTGGAATTGATGAAGAAGGAATTTGTCAAAATGCAGACTTGGTTTAAACTAAACAAATTATCATTAAATATAGAAAAAAAAACATTATATGATATTTGGTAATAAAAAGAAAACTGCAGATGTCCAATTTACAATTGAGGGTGGTGAGATCTGTAGAGTGAGTGAGGTCAAGTTCTTGGGCGTTGTCATTGATGACAAAATAACTTGGAAAAAACATATAGATTATGTAAAAATGAAAATATCTAAATCCATTGCTGTACTGTATAAGGTTAGGGACCTATTGAATGACAAAGCGTTGTATCTGTTGTATAACACCATTATTGTTCCACATTTAATTTATTGCATTAATGTTTGGGGAAAAGCATGTAAAACTATTACAAAACCTATTTTTATTTTACAGAAAAGAGCCATAAGGATTATTGCAAGAAAACATTACTGTCATCCATCTAGTATATTATTTTTTCAATTGAAATTACTGATGTTCCATGATTTAGTAGATTACCATATTTTAATGATGATGTATAAAGCTCATAACAATGCACTACCCTTAAATATTCAGACACATTTTGTTAAAAGATCAAGCTGTTACAATCTAAAGGGAACTGATGTATTTGTAAAGACACAATACAGAACTAGTTTGAAGGGACGGTCTACCTCAGTCCAGGGAGTTGGATTGTGGAATGACTTAGCGTGTGATATAAAAAAAGCAATGTTTGTGTTTAAGAAAATGATAAAGAGTATTTCGAAAATTGAAAATTGAGATGAGTTATTCACTTTTTTTTATTACTTATATATGATTGTTTGAATTGATTATTTTGAAAAGGGGCAGATATAATAAGATATTTTCTTCTTTCTGCCACCTTTCATTTTATATTTTCTTTAAGATACATGTGTTTGTTTGTTATGTATTTATTTTTATAAAATGAATAAAATAAACGAAATGAAATGAAATAACGAAGAGAAAAACCAAACAAAAAATAACCTCTGACCTGGAGTTTACTTCCTGCTCAGAGTTTACTTCCTGCTCAGAGTTTACTTCCTGCTCAGAGTTTACTTCCTGCTCGGAGTTTACTTCCTGCTCGGAGTTTACTTCCTGCTCGGAGTTTACTTCCTGCTCAGAGTTTACTTCCTGCTCGGAGTTTACTTCCTGCTCAGAAGTATACTTTCTGCTCGGAGTTTACGTCCTGCTCTAGGTTTACTTCCTGCTCAGAGTTTACTTCCTGCTCAGAGTTTACTTCCTGCTCGGAGTTTACTTCCTGCTCAGAAGTTTACTTCCTGCTCGGAGTTTACTTCCTGCTCAGAAGTTTACTTCCTGCTTGGAGTTTACTTCCTGCTCAGAAGTTTACTTCCGGTTCAGAGTTTACTTCCTGCTCGGAGTTTACTTCCTGCTTGGAGTTAACTTTCTGCTCGGAGTTTACTTCCTGCTCGGAGTTTACTTCCTGCTCAGAAGTTTACTTCCTGCTCGGAGTTTACTTCCTGCTCAGAAGTTTACTTCCTGCTCGGAGTTTACTTCCTGCTCAGAGTTTACTTCCTGCTCAGAGTTTACTTCCTGCTCTGAGTTTACTTCCTGCTCTGGGTTTACTTCCTGCTTTGGGTTTACTTCCTGCTCAGAAATTTACTTCCTGCTCGGAGTTTACTTCCTGCTCAGAAGTTTACTTCCGGTTCAGAGTTTACTTCCTGCTCGGAGTTTACTTCCTGCTCAGAAATTTACTTCCTGCTCGGAGTTTACTTCCTGCTCAGAAGTTTACTTCCGGTTCAGAGTTTACTTCCTGCTCTGGGTTTACTTCCTGCTTTGGGTTTACTTCCTGCTCAGAAGTTTACTTCCTGCTCGGAGTTTACTTCCTGCTCAGAAGTTTACTTCCCATTCAGAGTTTACTTCCTGCTCGGAGTTTACTTCCTGCTCGGAGTTTACTTCCTGCTTGGAGTTAACTTTCTGTTCGGAGTTTACTTCCTGCTCGGAGTTTACTTCCTGCTCAGAAGTTTACTTCCTGCTTGGAGTTTACTTCCTGCTCAGAAGTTTACTTCCTGCTTGGAGTTTACTTCCTGCTCAGAGTTTACTTCCTGCTCAGAGTTTACTTCCTGCTCTGGGTTTACTTCCTGCTCTGGGTTTACTTCCTGCTTTGGGTTTACTTCCTGCTCAGAAGTTTACTTCCTGCTCGGAGTTTACTTCCTGCTCAGAAGTTTACTTCCCGTTCAGAGTTTACTTCCTGCTTGGAGTTTACTTCCTGCTCGGAGTTTACTTCCTGCTTGGAGTTAATTTTCTGTTCGGAGTTTACTTCCTGCTCGGAGTTTACTTCCTGCTCAGAAGTTTACTTCCTGCTCGGAGTTTACTTCCTGCTCAGAAGTTTACTTCCTGCTCAGAGTTTACTTCCTGCTCAGAGTTTACTTCCTGCTCAGAGTTTACTTCCTGCTCTGGGTTTACTTCCTGCTTTGGGTTTACTTCCTGCTCAGAAATTTACTTCCTGCTCGGAGTTTACTTCTTGCTCGGAGTTTACTTCCTGCTCGGAGTTTACTTCCTGCTCAGAGTTTACTTCCTGCTCAGAGTTTACTTCCTGCTCAGAGTTTACTTCCTGTTCAGAGTTTACTTCCTGCTCTGGGTTTACTTCCTGCTTGGAGTTTACTTTCTGCTCAGAAGTGTACTTCCTGCTCAGATTTTACTTCCTGCTCGGAGTTTACTTCCTGCTCAGAGTTTACTTCCTGCTCAGAGTTTACTTCCTGCTCTGGGTTTACTTCCTGCTCTGGGTTTACATCCTGCTTGGAGTTTACTTCCTGCTTGGAGTTTACTTCATGCTCGGAGTTTACTTCCTGCTCAGAGTTTACTTCCTGCTCTGCGTTTACTTCCTGCTTGGAACCTCCACTCGACAGGACCAGGTTGTTTGAGTCACTCCTCCAGGCACCACTCGCTTCTAAACGGCGCTCGGAAGCCATTTTGTCAGTTGTCTGGGCAGCAGAGACGAGCAAGGTGTCGCCTTTGTTTACTGCCTGGTTGTGCTGCTGTTGTTGTTTGTTTGTTTGTTGACTGCCGTGCGCTCAAATCGACAGTGGGACTGAGATTTTAAAGGTTTGGCAACGAGGGCGCTCGGAGCGGCTGTTTGGACCTGAGGTGTGCCGCCCTTGTGTGGCTCTCCGTACGGGGATTCTCTGTATCGCACAAACAAATTACACACTTATGAACACACACACACACACACCCCTGCTGTGGCTTTCTGCAGGCTTCAGTTCTGTTTGTGAATGGAGCGAGTTCAAGCTCTAAAGAGCGACAGAACTATAATAATAATAATAATGAATTCAATTTATACTGCACTTTTCATTAATAAAAATCTCAAAGTGCTAGAACTATGAGCAGTGGTTCTCAAGCGCTGGTCTGAGGCCCGCGGCCCGGACAAGACGACAGAGAGAGAGTCTAACTCGGTGTTAGATGAGTCTAACTCAGTGTTAGATGAGTCTAACTCAGTGTTAGATGAGTAACTCAGTGTTAGATGAGTCTAACTCAGTGTTAGATGAGTAACTCAGTGTTAGATGAGTAACTCAGTGTTAGATAAGTAACTCAGTGTTAGATAAGTAACTCAGTGTTAGATGAGTAACTCAGTGTTAGATGAGTAACTCAGTGTTAGATGAGTAACTCAGTGTTAGATGAGTCTAACTCAGTGTTAGATGAGTCTAACTCAGTGTTAGATGAGTAACTCAGTGTTAGATGAGTAACTCAGTGTTAGATGAGTAACTCAGTGTTAGATGAGTAACTCAGTGTTAGATGAGTAACTCAGTGTTAGATGAGTAACTCAGTGTTAGATGAGTAACTCAGTGTTAGATGAGTAACTCAGTGTTAGATGAGTAACTCAGTGTTAGATGAGTAACTCAGTGTTAGATGAGTAACTCAGTGTTAGATGAGTAACTCAGTGTTAGATGAGTAACTCAGTGTTAGATGAGTAACTCAGTGTTAGATGAGTCTAACTCAGTGTTAGATGAGTCTAACTCAGTGTTAGATGAGTCTAACTCAGTGTTAGATGAGTAACTCAGTGTTAGATGAGTAACTCAGTGTTAGATGAGTAACTCAGTGTTAGATGAGTCTAACTCAGTGTTAGATGAGTAACTCAGTGTTAGATGAGTCTAACTCAGTGTTAGATGAGTCTAACTCAGTGTTAGATGAGTAACTCAGTGTTAGATGAGTCTAACTCAGTGTTAGATGAGTAACTCAGTGTTAGATGAGTCTAACTCAGTGTTAGATGAGTTAACTCAGTGTTAGATGAGTAACTCAGTGTTAGATGAGTAACTCAGTGTTAGATGAGTAACTCAGTGTTAGATGAGTAACTCAGTGTTAGATGAGTCTAACTCAGTGTTAGATGAGTAACTCAGTGTTAGATGAGTCTAACTCAGTGTTAGATGAGTCTAACTCAGTGTTAGATGAGTAACTCAGTGTTAGATGAGTCTAACTCAGTGTTAGATGAGTAACTCAGTGTTAGATGAGTAACTCAGTGTTAGATGAGTAACTCAGTGTTAGATGAGTAACTCAGTGTTAGATGAGTCTAACTCAGTGTTAGATGAGTCTAACTCAGTGTTAGATGAGTCTAACTCAGTGTTAGATGAGTCTAACTCAGTGTTAGATGAGTAACTCAGTGTTAGATGAGTAACTCAGTGTTAGATGAGTAACTCAGTGTTAGATGAGTCTAACTCAGTGTTAGATGAGTAACTCAGTGTTAGATGAGTCTAACTCAGTGTTAGATGAGTCTAACTCAGTGTTAGATGAGTAACTCAGTGTTAGATGAGTAACTCAGTGTTAGATGAGTAACTCAGTGTTAGATGAGTAACTCAGTGTTAGATGAGTCTAACTCAGTGTTAGATGAGTAACTCAGTGTTAGATGAGTAACTCAGTGTTAGATGAGTAACTCAGTGTTAGATGAGTAACTCAGTGTTAGATGAGTAACTCAGTGTTAGATGAGTAACTCAGTGTTAGATGAGTAACTCAGTGTTAGATGAGTAACTCAGTGTTAGATGAGTAACTCAGTGTTAGATGAGTAACTCACTGTTAGATGAGTAACTCAGTGTTAGATGAGTAACTCAGTGTTAGATGAGTAACTCAGTGTTAGATGAGTAACTCAGTGTTAGATGAGTCTAACTCAGTGTTAGATGAGTCTAACTCAGTGTTAGATGAGTAACTCAGTGTTAGATGAGTAACTCAGTGTTAGATGAGTAACTCAGTGTTAGATGAGTAACTCAGTGTTAGATGAGTAACTCAGTGTTAGATGAGTAACTCAGTGTTAGATGAGTAACTCAGTGTTAGATGAGTCTAACTCAGTGTTAGATGAGTAACTCAGTGTTAGATGAGTAACTCAGTGTTAGATGAGTAACTCAGTGTTAGATGAGTAACTCAGTGTTAGATGAGTAACTCAGTGTTAGATGAGTAACTCAGTGTTAGATGAGTAACTCAGTGTTAGATGAGTAACTCAGTGTTAGATGAGTAACTCAGTGTTAGATGAGTAACTCAGTGTTAGATGAGTAACTCAGTGTTAGATGAGTAACTCAGTGTTAGATGAGTCTAACTCAGTGTTAGATGAGTAACTCAGTGTTAGATGAGTAACTCAGTGTTAGATGAGTAACTCAGTGTTAGATGAGTAACTCAGTGTTAGATGAGTAACTCAGTGTTAGATGAGTAACTCAGTGTTAGATGAGTAACTCAGTGTTAGATGAGTAACTCAGTGTTAGATGAGTAACTCAGTGTTAGATGAGTAACTCAGTGTTAGATGAGTAACTCAGTGTTAGATGAGTAACTCAGTGTTAGATGAGTAACTCAGTGTTAGATGAGTCTAACTCAGTGTTAGATGAGTCTAACTCAGTGTTAGATGAGTAACTCAGTGTTAGATGAGTAACTCAGTGTTAGATGAGTAACTCAGTGTTAGATGAGTAACTCAGTGTTAGATGAGTAACTCAGTGTTAGATGAGTAACTCAGTGTTAGATGAGTCTAACTCAGTGTTAGATGAGTCTAACTCAGTGTTAGATGAGTAACTCAGTGTTAGATGAGTTTAACTCAGTGTTAGATGAGTAACTCAGTGTTAGATGAGTAACTCAGTGTTAGATGAGTAACTCAGTGTTAGATGAGTAACTCAGTGTTAGATGAGTAACTCAGTGTTAGATGAGTAACTCAGTGTTAGATGAGTAACTCAGTGTTAGATGAGTAACTCAGTGTTAGATGAGTCTAACTCAGTGTTAGATGAGTAACTCAGTGTTAGATGAGTCTAACTCAGTGTTAGATGAGTAACTCAGTGTTAGATGAGTCTAACTCAGTGTTAGATGAGTAACTCAGTGTTAGATGAGTCTAACTCAGTGTTAGATGAGTAACTCAGTGTTAGATGAGTAACTCAGTGTTAGATGAGTAACTCAGTGTTAGATGAGTAACTCAGTGTTAGATGAGTAACTCAGTGTTAGATGAGTAACTCAGTGTTAGATGAGTAACTCAGTGTTAGATTAGTAACTCCTTAGATGAGTAACTCAGTGTTAGATGAGTAACTCAGTGTTAGATGAGTAACTCAGTGTTAGATGAGTAACTCCGTGTTAGATGAGTCATGCTAAAGCCCCCTGGTGTCTACGGGGGACATTTTTGTTTTTAGTGAGTGTTTACACTGAACGATGTTCAGTTGCGGAGTCAAAGCCAACTGCACTTTCTCAGGTCTGCTACAACACCGTGCTGGTTGGTTTTCGTGATGTCCCCACGTTTGCTAACGATTATTAACGTTTGCTAATGATTGCTAATGATTACTAACATTTGCTAACGATTGCTAACGTTTGCTAACTTTTGCTAACATTTGAATCAGCCAAGAATTTGGTGCAAAACGAGAGAAAAACTAACAAAGAAGCTCTGGAATCAAATATAAAAAGAACAAGTGGGCAAAGAAATGGTTTTGTGTAAAAATAGTGTCTGAAATCAAA
>JBBPBX010051319.1:0-24625 GCA_038048925.1 Garcialebias charrua | reverse complement strand
GTTTGGTGTGAGTGAGACAGGTCCCTCTTGTAAATGAGTCCCCGTGACTCAACGAGGCTAGCCTGTATAAATAAAAGTTGAATGAATGAATATCGATCTTTCTGAGGTCTGGAATGGACTTCAGAAAAAAAAAACGTCTACCTCTAAAGTGATAAGAGAAATGTTGAATCGTGTACGAGCAACGTTGCAAAAATTCACATTTACATAAAAAAATATATAATGAAATAAAACAGCTCAAATTAGTGCCGCGGTAAAACCCCCAAACTGCAGAACTTTTCGAAATAAAATGAACCGCAGCAGATTTTGTAACAACGCAGGTAAAGCTGTAAACACTCACCACTGGTTTCCGGTGAGTTCCGGCCCACTTAAAGCACTGAATGCAGTGATATACACATCTACATTTCTACATACTATACCTCATATACATCCCAGCATCTATCCGTGTGTGGTTGTGAGCATGCATAAGTGTATAAGGCTTCTTCAATAGAACATTCAATAGTGACCGCGAAGCATCAGAGGCTCAACCCCCAAGACCAGAGGCAAAAAAAGGGGGGCTCAGAGCCCAAGACCCCAAGAGGGACCCCGAGCGCGGAGCCCCCAGGGCCACCCCAACAGGACGAACCACTCACCCACCCTCCAGATCCGACCGTAGGGGAGAACCGGAAGAGCCCCACCAGTGACTACACACAATGACACACCGGGGCCAACAGCGACATACTCACAGGCCCCCGCCAGAACCCACTGCACCAACGTAGCCCCAGGCCTAGGCACCAAGGCCCGGGCCCCGAGGACGCACACCCCTCAGGCCCAGACCCAGGACCAGAGGACCCGAACCAGTTTTTCCGCATCATTTTTAGTTTCTAATTTTAGTGATATTATGCAGGTGGAAGAAGGTGGTTATAGTAATGTTTTTAATGTGGGGGATAAAGGACATGTCCTGATCAAAAAATAGCACAAAGATTTTTAACGCTATAGCTGGAAGCCAGATTAATGCCATCCAAGGAGGGCGAAAGACTGAAAATTTTATTTCTAAGATGCTCAGGTCCAAAAACTAAAACCTCAGTTATGTCTGCATTCAAAAGCTGTTGACCCCGAGGGGTCATTGTGTGTAGTCACTGGTACCCCTTTGGTCAGATCTGGGGAGTTGGTGAGTGGCTCGTCCTGTTCGGGTGGCCATGGGAACTCTGGGCTCGGGGTCCTTCTTGGGGTCTTGGCCTCTGGTTGCCCCTTTGCCTGCCTCAGGCCTTGGGGGGGCGGATCTCTGATGCTTCACGGTTGCTATAGGCTATATGCCACGGGTAGTGGTGACGTACTTCCGTTAAAATATTAACCATACGCTTCACTTCCGGCTCTCATCTACTGCTGGTGTTGTTAGCGGTAGCTTCTAGAACTAGACCATGTAAAAGAGAGAGTCAGAGTCAGAGTCAGAGAGAATTTATTGTCATTTGCACCGCATGTAGTACATGTGTTGAAAACGAGATTATGTACACAGGGTCCCAGTTACATCCAACAACAAATGCAAGAGAAATACAATAATAACATCTAGGATTAACTAAGAGAGACATCACATCAGCTAGTAATACACTAAGCCCTAATGTAGTAGAAAAACATCATTATAAACAGCAGCACGAACATGAGCAGATGGTCACAGATGAACGCAGCAACAAGAAACAGATCAGTATCAGTATGATGTGACATTTTGCAGTGTTTATTCTTATTATTTATTTATTCATGAGTCTGACAGCCTCAGGGTAGAAGCTGTTTCTCAGTCTAGTGGTTCTACATTTGATGCTCCTCAACCTCCGTCCCGAGGGGAGTGGTGCAAAGAGTGAGTGTGCTGGGTGAGTGAGGTCTTTCATGATGCAGGTGGCTCTTTTTCTGCATCTGGAGGTGTAAATGTCTGTGATGGTGGGGAGACTAAAGGTAAATTATCTGCGAGCTACTGGTACAACAAGAGAGATTTGTTGTGTGCCGTTGTGTCCAGTGAATAGCAGGTACAATAGAGCGCTTAGTTTTTAACATTTAATGCCACAGTTCGTGGCTAACCGAGTTAGCCTTAAAGCTAACACTCGGTTGTAGCCGGCGTTTTAAACCTCAGAATATTCAAGAGCCAGCATCAAACAGTGGTTAAAAAGGAGCTGTACCTGCATTGTTCCAGTGGAATAATTCTCCCTTCCACTTCCATGACCGGGGCTTTGGGAGAAGCAGTAGAGAGGACAGCGAGGAGGAGAACACAGCAGCTGCAGCTCAGTAAGAAACACGATTATCACTCGACTCCACACCCTGCACTTGTAGATTTAATGTTGGAGTCATGATGAGTGATTTAATAAAAGTTTGTAACTACATACTTTTAAAATAATATTCAGATTTTAACATATGTTTTCTAATCTGTAAATATGTTTGTAAACTCTTAGTAACTTCAGAGCTGTTACACCTCTGAAATATTCTCTGCTGTTTCCTTTAATATGAAACCAGAACTGTTTCACTCCAATTAAACATTTAATTTCCTGAGATGTAATTAATTTATTTTAAAGCATAACTCTCATAAAGAGTTCTCTGTTTGGTTTTTTACTTGTAGGTAAATATGAACACTTGTTTTTTTTTCCAGGTTTGCATCATCTGACCTCCTGATGTGTTTCTGGCCCATGACTGCTCTGCTCTGCCATTCATGGTCGGTGTTCACCAAGAACTGAGAGGAACTCCCCATCAAGTTCAACTTGTGTTTATTTGTCTTATACAGGTTAACACAGAGTTAACAGTACAATGAAGTGCTCAGGATGAGAAGAACAGATTTGACTTGCTAAAAATCAAAGAACAAACTACTGTATACTAAAAGCATGCACAGTGAAAAAGTAATTATAATATTCACAAAGTCCTGAAGAGAGACGGATATAACAATGCAGCAGGATGAATTTGAATGAACTACTGCAAGTATTTCAAGCTAGTAATATAAGCTAACATGCACATAAAGTTTTAAATATATATATATATATATATATATATATATATATATATATATATATATAATATATACACATATATATGTATGCACATAATCAACATTACACAGGTTGTGTGACAGGTTATTGCACAAGTAGTGACATTGAGATTTAATTATTAGTTATTACCAGTTGTTCAGTGTTATTTATTGATTATTTAACCACACCACCCCGTCAACTCATACCCTGCAGCCCGTTGAGTTCTTCCTGTTCTTAAATGACCTTGACCTTGGATCAAAGCAACGGGACCTTGCTGACCCGTACGGTGTCCATCAGTCCACGGTCAGACGGATTTTCACAGCAACTTTTTATTGACAGTACTCGGCTCTACCTGAAGAGCAGATATGTAAAAATCTACCTGCAGACTTCAAGGACTACCCTGACACTACAGTCACACTACTTACTACTTGTAAGAAAATAAAATGTTCAAAACATTCTGACTTTTGTCTTCATTGATGTATTATCACCCAAAAAAAATGTGTACTGTATTTTGGTTTAAGACAGGCTTAGAGTCCAGTTTTAGCCATTTTATTAAAAAGAAATTTGATGATGATGTTACATTACTGTACAAAACGTATGAGTCAAGCTAAATGAGGCACAATATTTAAACACTGTTTAAATTATATTATTATTATTACATCTTCTGACTAACTCCCAGCTTCCTCGACTGCTTTTGGAGATTTAAAAACATGTAATCAGTCAGATTACAGTGCCTCAGTGGAACAACTTGTTTGTATTTGGTGTTTGGATCCAATCTCAGCTCCTCCTCACTGCTTCCCTCATGTTTGAGCTGTAGCGGTGGTGTCTTCCCACGTCTCACAAACATCTAGGCTGGACCAGGGGTTCCCTCATCATCACCAACACCTGCCGTGTCCTGTGCAGTGAAAGAAAACATCTCTTATTAAGGCCTGCTACAAACAGTGATTTAACAGGTTTGACTTCAGCTCAACTTTTGTACACAAACTTGAATTAAAATAACTTTTGTTTCTAAATCTGCTCTAAATCTCCTGCCTCCTTGTTTGAAACTGAACTGTCAGGTGGCTTTGACTCAAACAGTGGGGCTTCTGGCTCTTCCTCATGGACTGTAAACACTCAGCCCTAACTGACTTCTCCTGCCTCCTTGTTTGAAACTAACATTTGTGTTAATAAGAAAACATTGTACAGACAAAACACGTTTACTCAACAGATTAGCAAGGCTAACTATGTTAGCTGTGTTAGCCTACATGAGGCAGTTTGGTGAACTGAAAACAAATACCGACTTACCTTCATATTTATTTATGTAGTTGGACACAAAGCTTAAATCCTTTATCCTTCTTAGATGTGGGCGCTTTAGAGAAGGTCTGAATTATTCTGTAGACATTAACAGTGACTGTCGGCAAGTCCTGCAGAGATCTCGTGAAGAACGCCATCGCTAACACCGTGTTGACTGCAAACCGGAAGTGCCCCGTATGGGTCATGAATGCGGAAGTGCTGGAACGGAAGTCCGTGGCATATAGGCTATTGAACGTTCTAATGGAGGAAACTTTTTCACTTGTGCATGCTCACAACCACACGCAAATGGATACAGGGATGTATATGTAGATATATGCAGATATGTAGATGGGTATATGAATGAATATGAATGTATATGTATGTATACTGTATATATATTTGTAGGTATGGTATATATATTTATGGAAATCTACTGCAGGGTCAAGGGGCGGCTGTGGCGAAGTGGTAATGGCAGTCGTCCCCTGATCGGAAGGTTGGCGGTTCGAATCCCGGTTCCCCACACCATGTGTCGTTGTGTCCTTGGGCAAGACACTTAACCCCGAGTTGCTCCCGGTAGGACTGGAAAGCACCTTGCATGGTAGTCTGCCGCTACCGGTGTATGAATGTGTGTAGCATTCAATGTGTGTAGCACTTTGAGATTTTCACTAATGAAAAGTGTGTTATAAATTGAATTCATTATTATTATTATTATTATTATTATTATTATGAATGTTATTAGTCTTTATGCATGTGTTGCTGTGTTCTGTCATGTGCTTTGCAGGATTGTGGACAGAGGTTGGGTGTGTTTGCCTTGTGCTTTTTTGTGGATAATTGTTGTGTTTTGTTGTCTTACTTTGTGTCTTTCCTTTCCTTTCGCTCTATTGTTAAAAAAAATCATATCTGTGTGAGAGGATGGCTGTAAGGTGAGAAGGGAGGCCATCTATAAACGGGGGGGAAAAAAGGCAGAAAATTTAGGGTCTTCCAGGTTTGCATGTCTGTAACATGCTTGTAGTCTAAGTAGCTGATTGTATTCATTGGGTTTCATGGACAAATATAACTATCATCAGCATAATGAAAATTTATCCCATGCTGTTTAATAACTTTACCTAATGGAAGCATATACAAGGTAAAGAGTATTGGTCCAAGCACTGAACCTTGAGGAACTCTATTGACAACTTTGGTGATGATTCATCATTTAAGAAAGTTCATTCTCAATAGTCCAGGTATCAACTGACGAAGCCCTCTGGAGTGAGGGTGAAACGTTTCTACTAAAAAGAAACTGTCCAGATGAACTGATTGAGAATGAGCGGATTCATCATTTACATTTACAAATTGGAATCTATCAGGTAGATATGACTTAAACAAATTTAAAGCAGTTCCTGTAATTGCAATATCATATTCAAGTCTTTGTAATAGAATATTATGACAACTGTATCAAATGCAGCCATGCAAGGTGAGTGACTGGCGTGGCGTAGTGGTAATGGCAGTCGTCCCCCGATCGGAAGGTTGGCGGTTCGAATCCCGGTTCCCCACACCATGTGTCGTTGTGTCCTTGGGCAAGACACTTAACCCCGAGTTGCTCCCAGTAGGACTGGAAAGCACCTTGCATGGTAGTCTGCCGTTACCGGTGTATGAATGTGTGTAACATTCAATGTGTGAGGCACTTTGAGATTTTCACTAATGAAAAGTGCGTTATAAATTGAATTCATTATTATTATTAATCTTACCTCTCAGACCTCTTAGCGTTACAGTACAAAAGCTAAGTCTGAGCGGAGCTGCTACAACCTATGTTCTCCTAGCAGAGCTGCCTGCCATATAGTGGGGGTGTTGGGGTTAAATAAATGTTTTTATGAATTCAACAATTTTGCTTTATTTTTCTCTTGCAGGAATCTCAAATGAGAAATTATGTGGAAACACAGCAAAGGTAGGAAACAGCTTCAAGTTGTTTATAAAGATTAATTTACTGCTTAAAACTAAAGCCTTTTTTCCCCCCATCAAACATTTTTTGGCTCCGAGGCTAGGAATTCCACCACTGGTGTTGAAAAGAAGCATTTTATTGTCTGTTAGAGTTTTTAAAAGTATAGTTAGTACTATAGTACTAACTATAGTAATAGTATAGTACTAACTATAGTAATAGTATAGTTAATGTGGTTGAGTTGGTGTTACAAATTTAAGACCTTAGGCTTCCCTTAAAGATGATACTCAAATGTGGCCTAAATTAAAGATTTTTTTTACTGCGCATTATAGACACACTGTAGCATGTCATTTTAGACGGTAGCGCATACTTATTTTCATTCCAAAACCCAGCATGATGAACTGTCCATTTGTTTAATATGATGATCAAGACTAAAAAAAACACACTACCAGATGGACACAAACCCAACATTTATTTCTTCCCATAAAATTATTTTTGTTTTTAAAACACAGTTTATCTTTGCATTTTACAGCAGCCAGTAAAGGATTCAGATGAAATCTTTCAGAAGCAGCAACAAGAAGAAATACAAACACTGTTTGGCAGACTTCACCTTCAGAATAAACATCAACAGAAGCTGTCTAAAGATGACTTTCTTCAAATAAGTCAAATTATAACAGAGTGCTGTGACACATCTGAGAAAGACCTAGCATATCGTTATCTTCACAAGTTGATTATGTTAGATTACAGAGCCAGATATATTCCGGTTAAACAAGACACCATTGAAGTTACTGATCAGAAGCCTGTTTTGATGTCTGACACAAGTGAAACAGATGATGATCTAGAGGACCTTTTGGAAACCACTGTAACCACAAATCAGCTCAAACCAACTCATGTACATCCAATGGATGTTCAGATGGCAGTATTTCACTGCTCAGACAGCTTCCTCAGGCAGATCATGATAACAAAGTTGTCGCAGTGTCAGTATGCCTTACCGTTGCTTGTTCCTGATCCATTTACAAGAAAAACCGAGTGTCCTTTGTGGGCCTTCAGACAGATAACAAAAACATGGAAGGTAACCAAAGGTGATTCAAATATCACCATGAAGAGTATTCCAATCTGCAAAGCTGAGACACCCTTGGTGTCTTTTTTCCGACTGGGTTCACTATCAGTGTCTAAGTCTGAGCTAATGAACTCTTTGATCAATGACCGCCACAGCACGTTCTTCCATAGAAACTGTGCTGGAAGCACCAAATCTTGTTATTTAATGGACGGTGTTGCAGAGATTGCCTGGTACTGCCCTGCTGGAAATCCCAACGATGCCTTCAATGACTGCATTGCCTTTTGTAATCTTCATGGTGATGCTGTGATGATTGAAAAACGAGACATATTGATAGAAAAATCATCAATTAATGTTGTGCTGGTGCCAAAGCTCCAAAAAGATGACAAGAGTTGGCCAATAACCGCAGCACTGTTTAAAATGAAAAAGCCTCTGATTTGCCTCATTGTTGATGATACTTGTGATGCTGCTGAGATTAGGAAGGGAAAATACAAAATGGGACTTAAAGAAAGAAGCCAGTCAGATGTTTCTGGAGAACTTAAAAGAATCATTAAAGAAGTTTTGTCTTCTGATGATCCCTCCATTTTGAAAACATCCTTCCAGCTTGAAACCATGGCTGAGGTCTCTGGAATCAAAGTAGATGAAAGTACCCGTGAGTGTCAAAATGGAAAGTGTTCTGCTATGAGAATAGCTGATTTGCTTCAGGATAAAGATGTTTCAACAATCAAAGATGAATTTCTCCCTTGTCAAGGTGAACTGTTGCACAAGTGGTGCCAGATAAACAAAGAACTCTATCATCTCAAAGGACAGTCCATTGAAAAGGAAAAATCAATAAAGGAAAGGCAACTGATGGAGCTACGTCAGGAACAATGTGCTGCTTCCTACAGTGAACTGATAACGTTGTTCACTGAAAGCCTCTCATCAAAAGACAAAGAATATTTTCTGAAATGGACTCAGATTCTGACAGACGCCCTCTCCACAGACGATATTTCTTCGATTCTTCAAAGCTATGATAACACCTGGTCTGAGGTGTTGGCTTTGAAGAACAAACGCGTCAAATCAGATGTTTTAGAAGCTAAAAAAACCGAGCTTGAATGCTTATCAAAAAAGCTGCAATCTGCAACGTTTGGCTTGGAGCATATTTTTAGAGAAATAGGGCAGATCTATGAGGCTCAAAAAACATGTCACCCAGACAGCAGAAAAGGGAAATGGTTTGCGTACCCGAAGCTAGCTGCAGATCTGCTGATTTCTGGACACCCTTTGGAGCTGCTGGATGGAGATGCAGGTCATGTTCCTCTGAAGTGGATTTCTGGTCTTTTGGAGGAAGTCATCAAGAAGCTAGGTGACCAGAAAGTGTTTGTGCTGTCAGTTCTGGGCGTGCAGAGCAGTGGAAAATCAACAACGCTAAATGCTATGTTTGGACTACAGTTTGCCGTGAGTTCTGGCAGGTGCACCAAAGGTGCCTTCATGCAGCTGGTCAAACTATCATCTGAGATCAAGAAGGACTTTAAGTTTGACTATATTTTAGTGGTGGACACTGAAGGGCTGCGTGCTCTTGAGCTAGGAGGCAACACATCTCTTCATCACGACAACGAACTGGCAACATTTGTTGTTGGTGTGGGAAACATGACATTGATCAACATCTTTGGAGAGAATCCAGCTGAGATGCAAGATGTTCTGCAGATTGTTGTTCAAGCTTTCATGAGAATGAAAAGAGTCAAACTTACTCCAAGTTGCGTTTTTGTTCATCAGAATGTCACAGATGTTGCAGCAGCAGAAAAAAACATGGATGGAAAAAGACGCCTGCAAGAAAAACTGGACCAAATGACCAAACTAGCAGCCAAAGAGGAGGATTGTGATGCAGAGTGCTTCAGAGATGTTATTGAATTTGACGTCCAAACAGATGTAAAATACCTAGCCCAGCTGTGGGAAGGCAGTCCACCTATGGCTCCTCCAAATCCAGGTTACAGTGAGAGCATCCAAGAACTGAAGAATGTTATTCTCTCTAAAGCTTCAAAGTCTGATGGGATCAGTCTTTCACAGCTCAACTCTAATATTCAGGACCTGTGGATGGCACTTCTAAATGAAAATTTTGTTTTCAGCTTTAAAAACACACTGGAAATTGCAGTGTACAGGAAACTTGAGGTCCAGTATGGAAACTGGACCTGGGCCATCAGGAACAACATGTTGACCATTGAAAACCAGCTCTACAACAGAATTGAAAATGGAGACCTTAACAAGATTGAGACAAGTTATCTCAATAAAGCAACAAACACAACATTTGAAGACATTAAAACAAAAATGATAAAGTACTTTGAGGATGAAAAGGAGAAGGAAATGTTGGTTCAGTGGCGAGGCCGATTTGAAAGCAAATTCAAAGAGTTTCGTGATGAACAGGTGAAAGTAGTTAAAAGAAAACTGGATGGAGTTATTGAACAGAAGAATGCTCGGAAAAAGATGGACGATAAGAAGACAGTCTTCGAGACTGAACTGCTACTGAAGAGCAAAGAACTTGCTCAGCAGTTAAAAGGTAAGGCCAAAGATGAAAAAGAACTACAAAAGGAATTCAGCTCAGTTTGGAAAACCTGGGTTACTGAATTAACAAGAAATACAGAACCTGTTGCAGACATCAACTTGGAAGAGGATCTGTCAACCATTCTTACAGAACTTGGTGTGGAAGAAAAACATATTGATGAATCCAAAACACTTGGAAGATACAAAAACATCTCTAAAATGGGTAACTATAAAGGTTATGTCATCTTCCACAAGAATCAACATCTCCATGAATCTAGTGGACTACCTGAAAATGAGAGAGAAAACAAAGAAACAGACAAACCAGGAAATACAGTAATGACATTTTTCAAAGGTTTTCTTAACATTGGCTCATCAAAAGATCAGAACTCTGACAGTGATCTTTCTTATCAACGCCAAGAACAGATCAGGGAACTCATTACCAAAGCTACAGAAACGTCTCTCGATGCAATTAAAGACAAACCTGTTGCTACAAGAGGCTATCAAGCAATGTACTTGCAAGAAATGGGCCAACGAGTCATGGAAAATGTGGCAAAATTTGAGTCTATGTGGAGATGCACTTTAAAAAAGGAGTTTACAATTGATCTCATCCTGTATGTGTTTGACTTGGCCAAAAAATGGCTTCTGGAGTCCCAGGAGAAATTCAAAAAGAACAACGATATACTCGTTTACCTGAAAAACAAAAAAGGGGAATATTCTAATGTTTTCAAAAGCTTTTGTCAAGGAAGTACCTCTGCAGTAGTCCTCGCTGAACTCATCTGTGAAAAACTGAAAACATCCATCGTTGAAGTTGCTTACACAAAAACAGCCATAGCTCTTGCTGGAGAGATGAAGTGTAATTTCCCCGCATTCAATGGGACCAGACTAGATTTGGAGAAAAATCTGTTGAAATCACTCGCTGAGCAAGAGGATTTTGAGTGTTTCATTGAATACATACATTATCCAAAGATACATTCAGAGGCTTTCATAAAAGCAGAAGTACAGAGCTATATCTACAAAAATCGCAGAAATAAAGTAGAAAATACATTCAAAAAACTTCTCAAAGATGTCCATTCACTTGTGAATCAAGCTTTGTTTACTGCATCAGAGAAAGTCCAAACTCATCATGGAAACACAAACATGTGGCTGAATGAATTATCCAGTGTGCTCAAAGATGAGCTAAAATTTGATGGTTCTAGTTTTCAAAACTTTGATGACATAAATGACTTTGACTTCCTCAGGAAAGAAGCAGAAAAAAAACTTGAATCAGTCAAGAAGCAAATCGGCAGTTTCTCTCTGGATAAAATGGGCAAAGCAAGAGAAACACCTGAAGAAATCCTCATTGAACATCTGTGCAAGTGCTGTTGGGTGAAGTGTCCGTTCTGTTCCGCTGTGTGTACAAACACAGTGGAAGACCACAGTCCTGATGATCACAGCGTACCTTTCCATCGATCCTCTGCTGTCAATGGAACACACTACAGACACACGGATATCTTCGGCATTGAGTTCTGCACGTCAAACATTGCAAGTGATGGTGGATTTTATCCTGACAGTTCAGACAGAACCATTCCCTTTAAACTATACAGAACTGCTGGTCCAAAATACGCCTCATGGAGAATCACCCCTGATGAGTCCAAACTGTCCTACTGGAAATGGTTTGTGTGTAGATTTAAAGAAGATCTGGTCAAGTACTATGAATATAAATTTGAGAAATATGGAGAGATTCCCCAAGATTGGTTTAAAATCTCTAAAGAAGAAGCCATAAAAAGCCTGGAAGAAATGTGTCAATGAATCCAGAGCATAACGCTGCTAAAGATGTTGCTGAGAAGTTAGGATAGTCAGCTATGATCTGAAAGATTATTTCATCAAAAGGCAACCATCAAGTGATGGGAAACTCAAACACAATGAAGGCAAAAAAAAAAAAAGTTAATACATCCAAAGTTGTGTAAATAGTATTAGCAGATATATTAAATTTGCTATGGAAGAGAAAAGGGATGTTTAAAGTCTAGATTTCTCCTTAGATTTTTTTTGTCGTTTTAGATTTCTTGTGTAAAAACGGTGACAGGCTTTTTTTTTGTCTTTTTATATTTGACACTAAAGGATGGCATACAGTTTATAGTCTACACATTTTTATATTTTGCATCGTTAGGTTCTGTCCAGATACAGCTTTAAGTATTTCTTCTCAGTTTGAATTAATATGTTTGTTGTTTTAGTTAAAAGAAATGCTTTAATCATTGGATTTTGTGACATGCAGATTAACTTTTGTTTTCAGAATTTTGTTGTGACAAATTATAAAAGCACCTCTGTTATTATTATTATCATCATTACTGCTTATTATTGGATTTAAATCTTTTAAGTACAGGGATGTGGAAATGCTCTTTGGTCTGTTAGAAATGTACATTATGTAATGTGTTGATAAAAAAAAACATAAAAATAGAGTGAAAGTTATATTTTCTTTTTTGTATACTGTATGCCATTATCTAATGTCCTCATTACTCATAAAGCATTTTGGTTTTAATTCTTTCATTTGACATTTACATTTGCATCATTTAGATAATATTTTGATTATTGTTGTATTTTAAAGTAACCATATATTGTTGTTGTCTTGAGAAAATCTTGTTTTATTATATCAATCATTTATGAATGCCACAAAAATGAGTACAAAACGTCTAAATTAACTTTATATGTACCAAAAGACTGGGTGTTTTTGATGAGTGTTGGTGCTGATGTGCCTTCAGAAGTGTTCAATCATCTCCCAGTAACCCATTGTAAAAATGTGTTTTGAAACATTTTATTACAAATAAAATCCCTTGATTTAGAATATTTTAGAGAAAAAGAGTGGAAAAAATAGTAGAATTATTCAATGTTGTTCTACACTGGGACAATTTGATGTTTGTTCCTTTTTTTTCTTTATTTCTTGGTCAATAAATAGCTTAGTGCAAAAATTATGTTGCTTCTGAATGATTCTTTATCTTTTCACCTAACAAGCCTCATGTGAATTTTACTGTTGGAGCCAAAGTACATTAAGTGGTGAACTTCTTAGGTCTTCACGCCCAAACTGGAACACTGTGCCACCACACAAGTAAGGAACCATCACAGTATTTTATCTGGATCAGTTGTGTTACAATTTACTTTTATACAGTTTAATATGTCTCAGTTTAATAGAGCAGTATTTTTTTTTTTTTTATCTATTTGAATCCACATGTCAGCTTGCCAAACAATTTGATATGCTTTGGTTAAAATGTTAATAAAAAATTCTCCTTTGAGAATTAACTTTCTTAATAAAAAATAGTTTTTTTCATTTATTGCAACACACTCATGGTTCTCAAACTGTGGTAAAAATACCACAGGTATTACTCGGATCCCGTTACTCGGATGAAATCTTGGCATCAACTAAAAGTTAAATATCTGGCATAAGCTAAACTGTGATGTAAAGTTTAAAAACTGAAAAAAATTAGTAGTTCACACGAATTACAATCTAGGACAGAATACCGGTACTCAAAATGAAAATGTAATGAATATTTAGGGAAGCCCTGAGGAAACTGAAGTGGACAACGGTTAGCTGATGTGCCAGTGACTACTTTCGTGGTGCCTCTTGGACCTCTGAGCAACAAAGGGTGCAAAACTGAGGATATTTGACTCAAGTTCTCCAAAATTTATATTCAGTTTTTGGAGGCAGAGGAAGAGAAGACTTCGGAGTGCATAGCGCTGTTCTCAACATGGAACCATCACACCTTAAACTGCATGGTTTGTAGTTTTGCCAGTTCTCAAAAAAATTTTTTATAACCATGGTACTTTGAGCTCCTAGTACCTGTTGAGGTGGTATAAAAAGTTTGAAAACCACTGCAGTCAGTCCTGGCCATAACCAAATGGGTTCCCTAGGCAAGATTTTAGGTGGCGGGCTCCTACATTGCACTAAAGTCCAATGCCAGTTTACATGATATTGGTGTCAATTTCTTTATATATTTCTTAATATAAAGTGCTCTTACTGGAGTGCAGTTAAGATCACATAAAAAAGATGGGGCCAGACCTTTGAAGACTTAAAAAACAAGCAATAAATCTTAAAATCAATCCAGAAGTGAACAGTAAGCCAAGACGGGGGTTATGTGTTCATGTTAAAAAGAGTTGGTGTTCTGGACGATTTGTAAGTGATGTAGAGATTATTTATCTAAACTGACATACAGTATAAAACATTACAACAGTCCAAACAAGAGGTAAGAAAAGTGTGAATTGTGGTGGACCACTAGGGGACTCTACTCACACCCAGTGGACCGGATGTTTTACCGGATGTTTTATTGTGAAAGGTCCAGAGGACCGGATGTTTTATTGTGAAAGGGTTGATGTATAAGGTGTGTTTTTGGTGCTTACCGCCAGAACTGTAGGAGTTGATTAAAGTGAAGTTCTGCATCCCGTCTTCTGTGTCGTCTCTTCATCTCCTCCTACACTGGTGACCTCGTGAATTGAACATGTTGACATCTGAAGGTCCAGCCAGCTCTCCTCAGATGTCCGCTGCTGTGGAACCTCCACAGGCGGCCCCGCTCGCTTTTTCGGTGGCCGTTAAAATCCCGGACTTCTGGCTGCACGACCCTCCCTCATGGTTCGTCCACATTGAAGCACAGTTTGCTCTTCACGGGATTTCTTCAGACGACACCAAATACCACTATGTGGTCGCCTCGCTGGATCCGCTGTCCACCCGGCGGGCAATGAGCCTGCTCCGAGACCCTCCTGCACACGGAAAGTACACCGCTCTCAAGCAGCTCCTCCTGCGGCGTTACTCACTCTCAGACGCAGAGTGGGCTGAGAAACTTTTTTCCCCCTCCGGTTTGGGCGATGGCACAGCTCTTGAGCTGATGGAGAGCATGTTGTCCTTGCTGGGATCAGACGACGGTGGGTTTCTCTTCCTCCACCTCTTCCTCCGCCAGCTCCCGGCTTCAGTGCGCACGGTCCTGGCCAACTCCCCGCTTCTGCAGCAGAGAGACTACCGCTTGCTGGCGGAAGAAGCCGACCGCATCCTCCTGGCTACGAGGACCTTCGCGGTCCAGGCGGCGGTCCCCAGATCTCCAGCAGCACCTTCCGAGCTTCAAGCAACGCCCTTAGTGCCAGACAAGCCATCGGTGGTAGCAGGGGTTGCTACCCGCAGGCGGACAGGAGCCGCCTTTTGTTTCTACCACCAGCGCTTTGGCGACAAAGCACGACGGTGCATCCCGCCGTGCAGCTTCAAGCCGCAGGGAAACGACAATGCCAGCGCCGGCTAGCAGCCGCGGCCGTTGGCGACAGGGAAAGGCTGCTTTTCATCGAAGACTCGAGGTTGGGGAGGCGGTTCCTGGTGGACTCTGGTTCGCAGAAGAGCCTCGTTCCCCCGACTGGCTCCGACAGGTTGGCAGAAGGCTGCGGGCCGTTGCTAACCGCGGCTAATGGCTCTCCCATCAAGACATTTGGTGAAAGGTTGGTGACTGTTTGTTTCCATGACCGGGACTTCCAATGGAACTTTGTGGTAGCTGCTAGCTCAGTTCCTATTTTAGGTGCTGATTTTCTTTGTGCTCACGGGCTCCTCGTTGATGTTGCTAACAGACGTTTGATCGACGCTGTGTCCTTTTCGTCACTGCCTTGTGCTACACGAGGAGCTGGGCCTTTAATGCATGCTAACTTTTTAGCTTCGGGTAACGTGTTTCAGCGTTTATTGTCTGAGTTCCCCTCACTGACTGTTCCTAATTTTGCCAACACAAACGCAAAACATGGGATTGAACATTATATCCCCACAACGGGCCCCCCGGTTTTCGCACGTGCACGCCGCCTTGATGCTACTAAGCTAGCAATCGCGCAGGAAAAGTTTGCTAACATGGAGCGTTTGGGCATCGTGCAGCGTTCAAACAGTCCATGGGCCTCCCCCCTGCACATGGTGCCCAAGGCAGACGGCAAATGGCGACCATGTGGGGATTTCCGCCGCCTTAATAATATCACAGAGAACGATTGTTATCCCATCCCCTACATCCAGGATTTTTCAGTGCACCTGGCTGGGACCTCCATTTTTTCTAAAGTAGATTTAGTACGGGGGTACCACCAGGTTCCTGTGCATGTGGAGGATGTCCCTAAGACCGCCGTTATCACTCCTTTTGGCCTGTTTGAGTTTTTGCGCATGCCTTTTGGTCTTAAAGGTGCAGCCCAAACGTTCCAGCGGTTGATGGATTCAGTCTTAAGGGGATTGTCCTTCGTATTTGTGTACTTGGACGACATCCTGGTGGCTAGCAGCTCAGCTGAACAGCACATGTCCCACCTCCGTGAGGTTTTTCAGCGCCTAGCAGCACATGGCCTGATTGTAAATACGGCGAAATGCCAGTTTGGGTTGCCAGTCATTGACTTTTTGGGCAACCGCATTTCTGCCAGTGGTGCTGTCCCGTTACCAAACAAAGTGCAGGCGGTGTCCAATTTTCCACTGCCCCAGTCTGTTAAAGCGCTACAAGAATTTTTGGGAATGGTTAATTTCTATAACCGTTTCCTCCCCAGGGCAACACAACTGCTGCGACCGCTCTATGGAGCGCTAAAAAAGAAAAAGCCCAACGACAACGTTGACTGGACACCAGAACGCCTACAGGCATTTGGTGATGCTAAAACTGCATTGGCCACTGCTGCCCTTTTGGCCCATCCATCCCCAGCGGCACAAATAGCTTTAACAACCGACGCATCTGATGTTGCGGTGGGAGCTGTGTTAGAACAGCAGGTTTCCGGGGTTTGGCAACCGCTTGCATTTTTCAGCCGTACGCTACGGGACAATGAGCTTGAATACAGTGTTTTTGACAGGGAGTTGCTGGCGCTTTACCTGGCTACACGCCATTTCAGGTTTTTCCTGGAGGGCCGCCAGTTCACTGCATATGTTGACCACAAACCCTTGGTGTTTGCTATGTCGAAAATTTCTGACCCCTGGTCTGCTCGCCAGCAACGCCACCTCGCAGCGGTGTCTGAATTTACTACAGACATTCAGCATGTGGCTGGCAAATCCAACGTGGTGGCCGACTGTCTCTCCCGGGTGCTGATCTCTCCCGTGTACGTTGGCATCGATTTTTCTGCTATGGCTGCGGACCAACGTAGCGACGCAGAAATACTCGAGCTCCAGTCCGGGCCCACAGGCCTCGAGTTGGAGGAACGGCAGGTGAATGACGGAGGTCCTCTCCTGCTCTGTGATGTTTCTACTGGCAGGCCCCGCCCTCTGGTTCCAGTTTCATGGCGACGCCGCGTTTTTGATTCTTTACATTCCCTTTCTCATCCAGGTGTTAGAGCCTCTGTGAAACTGGTCGGTTCGAAGTTTGTTTGGCCCGGTCTGCGTAAAGCAGTTAAGGAGTGGGCAGCAGCGTGTGTCTCATGCCAGCGTGCTAAGGTTAACAGGCACACCAAAGCACCTTTGGAACCTTTCTCCATTCCTGGTCGGCGGTTTGACCATGTGCACGTAGACCTGGTGGGCCCTCTGCCTCCATCACAGGGTTTTACTCATCTGCTGACTATGATAGACCGGACCACCAGGTGGCCTGAGGTGGTTCCTCTGGCATCCACAACGTCTGCAGTGGTGGCCCGGGCATTTTTGTCTACCTGGGTTGCGCGTTTTGGCCCCCCTTCAGACATTACATCGGACAGGGGCCCTCAGTTTGTTTCTGAGCTTTGGTCTACCATGGCCAAGGGTCTGGGGACTAACGTCCACAGGACTACCGCTTACAACCCCCAAGCTAATGGTTTGTGTGAACGGTTTCACAGGTCATTGAAAGCTGCACTTCGTGCTGCATTGACCGGTGACAGCTGGATTGACCGTCTTCCCTGGGTTTTGTTGGGTTTACGTACCGCAACCAAAGAGGACCTGAGCTCTTCCCCGGCTGAACTGGTTTTCGGTCAGCCTGTGTGCGTCCCCGGTGAGTTTTTACCTGAGGTACCCTCACCACAGTTCGCTCCACCGTTGCTCCATTTTTCATCTCAGGAGGGCTCTTTTCGTGTTGTCCCTAAGAGTCTGGAGTCCTCTAAATTTGTTTTTGTCAAACACAATGCCCACAGGACACCACTACAGCCTTTGTATGATGGCCCATTTCGGGTTCTTCAACCAGGTCCAAAACATTTCCTTTTGGATATAGGGGGTCGCACTAAGACTGTCTGTATCGATAGGTTTAAACCAGCTCATGTTATGTCAGATGATCAGGTTGTTACGGCCCAGGCTCCTCGCAGGGGCAGACCTCCATCCACGTCGCTAACGGACTGCTGTCCTCCTTCCAGTGACTCTCAACGACCAACGGAGCCCGACCCTTCTGCAGGCCCTCCTCGTCGCCCTCCGCTTCATCAGACTGATTACGCAGGGCCCAGGTTCAGCCGTTCTGGTCGTTTGATCAAACCTAAAATGCTGGACTAGTGATGGACCTTACTGGGTGTTCTGGGGGGGGCGTGTGTGGTGGACCACTAGGGGACTCTACTCACACCCAGTGGACCGGATGTTTTACCGGATGTTTTATTGTGAAAGGTCCAGAGGACCGGATGTTTTATTGTGAAAGGGTTGATGTATAAGGTGTGTTTTTGGTGTTTACCGCCAGAACTGTAGGAGTTGATTAAAGTGAAGTTCTGCATCCCGTCTTCTGTGTCGTCTCTTCATCTCCTCCTACAGAATCGCCTTTTCAACGTCTCTGAAAGGGAGACTAGACTTCACTTTGGCAACAAGTCTTAGTTGGAAGAAACTGGATTTCACAAGTGCATTTATCAGTGTAATTAAAAAGCACTGGTGAAAATGACCCCCAGATTCCTAATGGTGGAGTGGTTGTATGAAGCCAAGGGGCCAAGAGTGTCAGGGGCATTACATTTACCTAAGCTGATGACTTCAGATTTATTTTCATTTAGATTCAGGAAATTTAGTTTCAACCAGACTTTAATGACATTTAGACGGTTCAAGAGTGGTTCCAGTGGAGTGACCCTGTTTGACTTAAAGTGAAACTAAACCCAAATTTAACTTTTTTTAGCTGATAAACTCCCTAGAATGTGTTTAAAATGTTTCAGAGCACTATTTCTGTGTTAATTTTCATGTATTTGTGCGTATTAGTTAAAATCTGCAATATTTGGTCTATAAACGTGTTCACGGTAGCCCTATGGGTTGAACAGAGGTTATTGCACGCTGATTTTCTTGTTGGTCAAGACTGTTCACTCTGACGTGTCTTGTACACTCTGACGTCACATGCTCTGCTGCCTGAGTATAAAAGTGGAGCCACTCCCCCGAGAAGGTCACTCCCCCTGCAGAGTTGGATCAGAGATTAGCATCATAGCATTAGCATAGAAGAGCTACGATGTTCCATAAAAGCTCTTCAAACTGATGTTCATTGTCCACCCACCCTTACGCCATCAGGTTACAATCCATTTGGAGGTGAGTCCCATTTTACACCTTTCCATTCCATAATTAATTTTTTGAGTATATGACGTGTTTCTTCATGTGCTGTTTATTGCGGCCTGCAGCGTTGCTTTGTTGTGGCTCGTCCCACATAAGGTCGTGGCATTTTAATCTGTTGCTGATCAACGTTAGTTTGTGTTGTAATTGTGTTTAAATGCTAAGAATCTAGTGTTTCTTATGAACACCGCAGAATGTGTGAACTCTTATGAACTCAGATAAGGAAGACCGTGACATCAAAAAACAATGGAGACTAGCTGGCGCTAATTTTAGCTGTTGTACTAGTTACAATGTTTTAAACTCGGTGTTCTTTTGCTGCAAATAATGTTATGGAATTCATAAAATAATATGTACTTGGTGAATGAATATCATGGTGATCAGCTCTGTGCAGCAGTATTTATTTTGCACTGGGTCATCTGTTTGACATCAACAAAGTGATAAAACGGTAATGTTTCTCAAGTATGCTTGTTTGTAAGGTGATTAAAATGTGTTCATTTTTATTTCCATGAGGCGTTCCACATCCAGGGAATCTCTGAGCCGTGCTTCACAGACATCAAGCTTCATTGGAGACATGTCACTTTGGAGGTGACNCATAAAATAATATGTACTTGGTGAATGAATAGTATCATGGTGATCAGCTCTGTGCAGCAATATTTATTTTGCACTGGGTCATCTGTTTGACATCAACAAAGTGATAAAACGGTAATGTTTCTCAAGTATGCTTGTTTGTAAGGTGATTAAAATGTGTTCTTTTTTATTTCCATGAGGCGTTCCACATCCAGGGAATCTCTGAGCCGTGCTTCACAGACATCAAGCTTCATTGGAGACATGTCACTTTGGAGGTGACATGAGAGCTGAATCACCAGGTATTCATGTATTCATTACCAATGTTATGTATTCACTTTTGTAGCCCACCTTTACCCTCTGTCTGCCGGTATTAATATTATTATTTAATTATTATGTTTTATTTATTTATTATTTTATTTATTACTTTTATTATGGCGGACATTATATAAAAAAAGTTTTAAAAAAGTTTATGCAACATTAATTCTTGTTTATTTGTTCATTGCTACCTGTCCCAACATTTTGGGGATTTGTTGACACTGTGAAATTTTGAATCAACATTTTTCTCCATTAAAATGTTACATTTACTCAGATTAAACTTTTGATCTTTTCTCTTTTCAGGACTGCAAATATCCAGGGTCGGGATGGAGTGAGTGGGAAGTCGACCGCTGCATCGTGTCCCAGATTTGTCCTCATGCATGAGGCAAAAAATGAATAAATAAAGAAATTGATTACAAAAACTAGTTGTTTATGATTCATTTTATTAGCAGTAAGTTAATTCAAAACAACAAAAGGTTCTGTGTCGTGTCACACGGGACACCACCTCCAGCTCCTCTGTATGGATGCAATGGAACGCAGAACGAGGAGTCCCAACCACCTTCAGGATGCTGCACCTGCAAGCCAGAAACAAAATCCAGGGTCTCAGCTGTACCAACATTGTCGTGGATGCAGGTCTCAGGAGAAGCAGCAGCTCTGGCCGAGACTCTCTGCATCATCATGGGATCGTCTTGGTAAACGTAATCCTGGCTGCAATTACTCTGCGTGGCTGCTGGGTGCTTGAGTCATCACAGTTCTCTGAAAAAAACATTTTAAAGGATACACCGTATTGTTAAATTCATTGCAATTTGTTTGGTTTGCATTAAAAAAATATTATTTCTCATAAATCTTACCAGCTGTGCTCAGTTTTGATTAGCTGACACATAGCTTAAAAATACTGTATACACGTCCTAACAAATATATCATACAAGCTTATAGAATGTTTCTAAACACGGATCTTTGGAAAACAAATAAAAGATTTTACCACTGTTTAGTGCTCATTTATAGTCAATTCAAAAAACAACGTGTGTTCAGTTCTAGGTTGCATATTAAAATTAAGCCAAAACGTCAAAAAAAACGAGGGTAGATGAAATCAATATTTTAAAATAAAATATATTATGAAACGTTACTTTTGTAATGTGCTAAGTAATAAGATGTTGCGAATTAAAGTCACTTCAGCTGGACTACAACGCTGTTGTGATCCAAACAACGACAAAAACACAGCCGTACACCGCATGCCATGCAGATAAACACATGTTTTTAATGTGTTCTGTGTTCAGAAGCATACGCTTAAGCTGTGTGTGTGTGTGATTAAATACACGCAACAACATTTTACAACAGTTATTTTGGTAAAAGTTTAGGTATTTACTTAAGACGCGACTATCCGCCATTTTGAAATCTAAACTTGGGGAGGGGTGGGAGTTCACCACTAGAGGGGGCGTGAACACAGGACAACCCCCAACCTCCTCCCCTGCTTGACTCTCGACACGCCCATTTTGAGGGAAATTTTGAATTTGGTCTGGGGGAGGAGTTACCATCTCAACCCGTGTTCAGTTTCACTTTAATGGGTTAATACAACTGAATATTATCAGCAAAGCTGTGAAGAGATGTTGTATTTTCTAAAAATGGACCACAAAGGAAACGTAAAGATTAAAAAACAGTGGACCTAAAATAGACCCTTGAGGCACCCCACAGATTAGAAGAGGCAAAGATGAAGAATATTCCCTCTAAATAAACAGAAAACTCCTGTTAAGATCTAAACCAGAATGAAATTGTGCCTTTGATACTGACCACCTACTGAAGTTGTAACAAGATGTTGTAGTCCACAGAATCAAAGGCAGAAAGGTCTTAAAGGGGACCACAGATGCAAAATTCACTTTTTAATGTTTTTTTTTTACTCAACTTTGGGTATTTACTTCATAAAAAAACAGTCCTTGTGCCAAAAAAATGCACCCAGTGGTTTATTTACTCTAAGTAGATTTATTTATTTTTGATAAATACACCTGGATTCACACTTCCTGCAGTTATTGACGTCACAAGCCGTAGCCAATCACCTCAAACCTGAGTCCAGCCCCTCACCTAGCAACCCCTGGTTAGGCTCAACCCACTTCTGTATTAAACACATGACTGTTGTTTTTCATGATTTCATCTCATCTTTTGTTTATATGTTCTTAATTTCATGTGTACAGCACTTTGTTGCAGCTGTGTTTTTTTTAAATGGCTTTATAAATAAAGTATAATTGTTATTTTTATGTTTTAGTTCAATTTTTAGTGTATTTGCGATCGCTCCCAACGCGCAGCCGGCAAAAATTAAACGAGCGGACTCCCGGCATAGGGACCGGCGGCAACGGGACACTGCTTCTGGCGGATGGAGCGGAGCTTCAATTGTACAGCCTCGTTGCAGCCTTGCAGCAGCCTCGCAGCAGCGAGGACCTTCTCCTTACGGATTAATTTACGGGAGACACTTGGTGAACTTTGTGTTGTCTTGACTGGAACAGCGATAACTCCCAAAATCTCCGCGTGCAACGAGCGGAGCTGGCGAACACCGGAAGAGGAACAAGCTAACATTAGCATCGGATTCGGGTGGTCTAATGCTAAAAGGAGCAGCAAATTGCGGCGCGCTCAGACGGGTTTCGGTAAGTTATCTTAAGCTAGCACTAACAGTAAGTCAAATGAGTAATAAAAAAAGAGCTAATTTTAAAACAACAACACATTACAGATACTGGCTGTTACAGAGGGCGTAAACAGATCTTTGAAGGGCGTGGACTTCAGAACTTCTATCAGAAACCGGTCGTTCAAAACGAAAGTTAAAAATGGCAGAATTAAAAAGGGTATAATTGATTATCTAATAATTATTTTGTGCATTAAATTGAAGGAATAGGGTCTGGATATCCCACAGAAATACCATAAAAATTTAAAAAATACATCTGAGGTCCCCTTTAAGCACTGAAACAGTAGAGCTTCCTGCGTCAACAGTTAAAAGGTCATTAAAAACTCTTAAAAGGGCTGTCTCTGCAATGGCCTAATGGAAAACCTGACTGGAATTTTTCACCTACAGTTAAAATTTTCTTAAGCTGATTAAAAATAACTTTCACTAAAATTGTCAACAGAAAAAGCAGTTTAGAAATAAGTCTAAAGTTAAAGAGCATTGTTGGGTCGAGGTTTTTCTTCTTTATGAGTGGCTGCACCACATCACGTTTAAAAGTAGCTGGAACACAGCCTGATGAGAGGAACATGTTAATAACAATTAATGGACCAAAAGTGTTAACAACTTCTAACAGACCAGAGGGAACACTGTCCAAAGGTGAATTAGAAGGCTGAATGTGATGCACAATGTCCTTTAAAACGGCAAAAGTCACCGGCTCTGTTCAAAGGGTCTGTGTCAAATTGGGTTGAGGAATGTCTCAGAGCAGATGTTTTCATAAATACTTTCACATAAATACACTTACCGGCCACTTCATCAGGTACACTTGTTCAGTTGCTTGTTAACACAACTGGCTAATCAGCCAACCACAAATCTGCAAATCAATGTCTTTAGGCATAGACGTGGTGAAGACGACGTGTTGAAGTTCAAACCGAGCATCGAATGGGGAAGAAGTTGTTAATGCCAGATGGCCTGGTCTGAGTATTTCAGAAATTGTTGATCTACTGGGATTTTCAAGCACAACCATCTCCAGGATTTAAAGAGAACTGTCTGAAAAGAGAAAATATCCATTGAGCTGTAGTTGTGTGGACCTACAGTAAAAGCCTTGTTGGTGAAGTCATAGGAGAATGTGCAGACTGGTTGGAGATGATAGAGAGACAACAGTGGCTCAAACAAGCACTCGTTCCAACCAAGGTCTGTAGAATACCATCTCTAGTGAACACACACAATGTCCAACCTTGAAGCAGATGGGTAACAGAAGCAAAAGATCACACCATGTGCCACATATGTCAGATAAGAACCACATACTGAGGCTACAATTCACACAGACTCATCACAGCGTGCGCTCTCAGGACATAATTACCTGCAGTGTTCCCTCAGTGCGAACTGAACTTGACAAAAGGGTCTTCTCTTATACTCGGCTCCTGTATCTTGGAACACCTTGCAAAAAGATCTGAAGCTCTCGACCTTGACCTCTCTAAGGGATTTAAGTTTGTGGTAAAAACCAACGCAGACAAGTTCCTGTTTTTAGTATTTTACATTGCTTTTTAATGTAGCTGTTTTTTGTTTTGTTTTTATATCATTTCTTCTATATACTTTTCATTTTATATGATTTTTAAACACTATGTAAAAATAATACAGTATCCAGTATTAAATAGCAGCCCGAACATCAAGTCTCCCATCACTAGTTAATGTACAGCAACCTTTTTTTACTTTAATACCATACAATTTTATTGATAAGCAGCAAGGCTGCTGTATAAAAGTACAAAGGGTACAAAGTGCTGTACAAAAAATACAATAAAAAAAAAACTATGAAAAACTATCATGTCATGTGTCTATTTGTTGATCCTGTAACATAGCTTTGCTTCTAATGGCTACAGCAGAATATTTTCTTAAAAAGCATACATTTTTTTAAACACGATAAGTTAATAAAAAATTAAATCTTACTTGTGTGGAAGATGGAGCAGTT
>JBBPBX010051318.1:0-13276 GCA_038048925.1 Garcialebias charrua | reverse complement strand
ATCAGGCTGAAATAACAAAATTGCATAAAGTTTTTTGTTCTATTACTATTTAGACCATAATAGAAAAAAAGATGAATGCAGTTGAGTAATGATTTGCTGCAGATCAAACCTGCCAAGGCCTATTTACTAAAAATTACAATTTAAACACAAATAAAATGAAAGTGCAAAACATTTGGATAAAAGCTAGAAAGATAAAATGAAATAAATTGGGTGCTGTAAACACCCTCTACCTCAATGGATTGTGAAAAGATGAGAAAATAAATTAGTTTTAGCGCATTTTCCTCTGTCTTCCTTAGGAACATTTCCCTAAACAGCAACAGCTGATGCAGAAAGATCAAATTAGCAGGATGGCAACAAAACAATCTCTTCTTGTGCTTCTGGTCGAGCAGTCTTTCAACTAGTGTATAGTGGAAACCATTTCCAACAACTTTCAACGATGCAGAGAAAATGACAAAAAAATAAAAGACTGAATTCAGAAAATATGTTAAAGAAAAGACCGTGTAAAGTGAATTTCAATATTTTCTTCAATAAACATTATAAATGTCATAATTGTAATCTTGTAAATGAGTAAAAAGTCTCAAAATTGTAGCTCAATTAATTTTGGAGTTATAGATCAAACTTTGTTTAAAGATATGTCTGCTTCAGGATTTTTTAGGCGTGGTTTAAATGTGACCGCGTTTCGTCACGCGGTCTAAAGCCCCACCCCCTGCAGCTCCAGCCGTATAAATTGTTCTTCGCATCGGTGGAGCCATTCACTCGCGAATCGCAGATAGCATCAGATAGCAATAGCATAGATATTTTGTTCATTGTTAGCTAGCTAATCAATTATGCCTCGTTCCTGCATCTTCCCTGGATGTCGCAATGGTCAGGGCACCCGCTTGGTGACTTTATTTTATTTATTTTATTTACTTGATCGCTGCTGCTGTCAGCCACGGACACACAGAGTGGACCTCACATCCCCCGCGCGCAGCCACTGACAAACAGAGTGGACACACCGTCCCCGCGCACAGCCACTGACACACAGAGTGGACACACCGTCCCCGCGCGCAGCCACTGAGAGTGGACCTCACGTCCCCCGCGCACAGCTGCTGTTAGGTATCTGTGTGATTTCACATTGTGTGCTCACATTCTAAGAAAATAAAAAGTTAGACGAATATTTTGCTGACAATTGCTTTTCACTGACCTCTTTGGTTTCCTATATTTTTATCTGGAGGTTCAAATGAGTAGAGCTGGAGAACTCCTAGTCTGCCAGCCTTCGCGAACATCTTCAGGGGTCAGGACACGGGGGCAGTACTGCGCTGAAACCACGCCCATGCGCTGACACGCCCCCAGCGTTTCAGACCAGGGCACAATTATGATTTTTCATTATTTTTGAGACTTAATTTTATGAGGAAAACAATGTTTTAATCTGTCAGATTTATATGGGTGATTAATAACACATATTTATGTCGTGTGACAAACTCAAAACACACATTTAATTTCACTTAACACGGTCTTTAAGCTAAATCTCATTTTTATGATTATCCCTACTCCTGTTCATAGTTTTTGAGGGTCTCCTTGTCACCTTACAAACCTGAAGGTGTATGCTGGTGAAGATTCTCAGTCGTCCAGGACATGATAAAATCAAAAAAGGCGTTCAATACAGAACAACTGGACTTTATTTGTAGCAACAAGACTCCAATTCTCCAAGTCTCCAATTGAGAAAGCTTATTGGATGATGAGCGAAAAGTCTTGTTGCTACAAATAAAGTCCAGTTGTTCTGTATTGAACGCCTTTTTTGATTTTAAACCTGAAGGTGCAACTGGTAATAGTGGTAGGGCATATGGCTCAAATATAATATTGTGATATTTCAGAGCATTCTGACCATAACAATAAATTTTGTGATATAAAAAAGATACAGAAATCATAGTTATTCATTTGACAAAATTAACATGTTGCTTTGCAGTATTATATAAAAAAACAAAGAGTTAATTTTACTGAAATTACTTTGCTTTGCAGTATTATATAAAAAACAAAATAAACAAAGAGTTAATTTTACTGAAATTACTTTACTGAATAAAGTCATTTCAGTAAAATTAACTCTTGGTTAAGTCAGCAACAAAAACTGTAGAAACGTTTCGTCTTTCGTCCAAAAGACTTCCTCAGTCTGAGATGCTGTATTAAGCTCTGTCTTATAAATGTATAAAAGATCCGTCTGTTCTTTAGATTGAAAAATCTGCACAAAATATAGATCAACAAAATCCACCACAAAAACTAAAGTGCAGGGTCAGTTTCCAAAATAACTGAAGAAACTGAAGCTTAAGATATGTTGAGCATAAATGTAACATACAACAAAATATGTTGTCTTTAACTGAACTATAACTTCCAAAACTTGTCACAAGGTGATCAGCTGACCCTGAAGATTGTTGGTGTTTCAGCTTCCTCACAGGAATGAGTCAATTTATCTGACTGCTCTGTTTCTGATCACCTGACTCTGAACTTGGTCCATGGACTGTGGAACTCAAGAGACAAACCTTTGTGTGTTTGTACCAGCAGTTTAGAGTGGGGCGGGGTGAAGAGATGCAGCTGAGTAGTGCCCGCACTGGCAGGAGAGTGGGGTGGGGGAGAGAAATAAGCCGAGCTGTCACTGTCTGTACCTGAAGCAGAGGTGTCAAGTCCATCCATCCATCCATCCATCTTCTTCCGCTTATCCGGGGTCGGGTCGCGGGGGTAGCAGCCTAAGTAGGGAGGCCCAGACTTCCCTCTCCCCAGCCACTTGGAGCAGCTCCTCTGGGGGAATCCCAAGGCGTTCCCAGGCCAGCCGAGAAACATAGTCCCTCCAGCGTGTCCTGGGTCTTCCTCTGGGTCTCCTCCCGGTGGGACATGCCCGGAACACCTCACCAGGGAGGCGTCCAGGAGGCATCCTAACCAGATGCCCGAGCCACCTCAACTGGCTCCTCTCGATGTGGAGAAGCAGCGGCTCTACTCCGAGTCCCTCCCGGATGACTGAGCTTCTCACCCTATCTCTAAGGGAGAGTCCAGCCACCCTGCGGAGAAAACTCATTTCAGCCGCTTGTATCCGAGATCTTGTTCTTTCGGTCACAACCCAAAGCTCATGACCATAGATGAGGGTGGGAACGTAGATCGATCGGTAAATTGAGAGCTTTGCCTTTTGACTCAGCTCTCTCTTCACCACGACAGACCGGTACAGCGCCCGCTTCACTGCGGACGCTGCACCTATCCGCCTATCGATCTCACGCTCCAGTTTTCCCTCATTCGTGAACAAGATCCCGAGATACTTAAACTCCTCCACTTGGGGCAGGACCTCCTCCCCGACCCGGAGAGGGCATGCTACCTTTTTCTGGCTCAAGACCATGGCCTCGGATTTGGAGGAACTGATCCTCATCCCGGCTGCATCACACTCGGCTGCAATAATAAATAAATAAATACTTTGTTACTTTACTTAAGTATCTATACTTTAGTAAAGTAATTATTTTTCAGCCTACTTTATACTTCTACTTCTTACATTTTCACGCAATTACTGGTACTTTCTACTCCTTACTTTTTAAAAATGGCCTAGATACTTTTCTTTCATTTTGCCGGTTTTTTTTTTCATTCAGCTAGTCATGTTAAAAAAAATGTCCAGAGAAATTGCGCCATCCGGATAGAGTGAAATCGATTGTGGTTGGATGAGAAGTTTAAACTTATAGCATTCCGACACCTTATTGGATGGTATGCGATCCATGACACATCACGTCACGCGCCAGAGCAGGTCTGTGGTCGCAGGCAGCAGAGTAGCTAGCTTGAAAATGTCCGTGGCAGAGACTGAAGAGAACTCGAAGAAAATGTCACAACAATCAAGCACCAGCAAGGAGGTTGGTAGCCAAGACGACCAGCCGATCCATGTACTCTCCATCTAATCTGAAAAAAACATATTGAGGTAAGCTGAAAGTTTTTTTTTTTTTTTTATCAGTTTATTACTGACTTCTAGTGACCTAGTAACATACTAATGTTGTATAATGTTTTCTATGGTTAGGAGGTTAGGAGTTCATCTGGAAAATTGCTTTCGAGTGGTATTGTTACATTTTAAGCAGGAATAATAGTGTCTGAAGCTGTCGGATCGAGGTTCTGACTCGGTCCATTTTAGCTCTGACGTGTTGCTAAATACGGGAAAAGTCTGTGTGGGCGACATTTATTGAGCTATTTTTACTGGGCGCAGCTTGGTATAACTGTTCGGATGTGAAACGATACGTTTACAGAATTTTTGGGGTGCATTTAAACGTCTTATGAGTTGAAAAATAGTCTAAATTTGTGATAAGCTATTGGTGACGCTACGTTCATAGCGTCTGTTTATGCGCTGTGATCGATTCAAAGCGATCACGTGACACGCAGTGCTGGTCGTCAAATTTCAGTTTTGTTAGCACAATACTGACAGATTGTCTGACTTGTTTGTTCTATGCATGAAATATTGTAAGAAACTGTTTAACCGCAGTGTTTTTAGATATTTAAAGGGGTTTTAGAGCGTTTAGACGTCGGGAGAACACAAATGTCCGACTGCACGCACGTCCCTAAATGCAACACAAACGACACATCGATGTAGTGATGTCAGCCAGATAGAGAAACACTTTGGAGAGATGCTTGCAGATCCAGAGCTGATAGCTGCAGCCATTCTAGTTCCCAAATTTAAGACCTGCTGGACAAGTGATGAAAATATTCTCAAACTTGGTAAGTGTCTCACTTATCAACTTCCCCTAGTAGTAGTGATCACTCAAATAATAAATCAGTCTCTACAATCTGGTCATGTTCCACTGCCTCTAAAAACTGCCATCATTAGGCCTCTTCTGAAAAAATCTAATTTGGATCCCGACATTTTTTCTAATTACCGCCCAATTTCACACCTCCCTTTTCTGTCTAAAGTGCTGGAAAAAGCTGTTGCTGCTCAGCTGCAGGATCACCTACAACAACACTCCCTGTATGAGAAGTTCCAGTCTGGATTCAGGGCAGCTCACAGTACAGAGACTGCATTGCTGAGGGTTACCAATGATGTCCTCTTGGCTGCTGACACTGGCTCTCCCTCCATCCTTGTCCTCCTTGACCTCACTGCAGCCTTCGACACTGTGGACCATAGTATCCTCCTCCACCGTCTTCATGTGGAGGTCGGTCTCTGCGACACAGTCCTGGACTGGTTCAAATCTTTCCTCTCCAATAGGCTGGAATGTGTTAGTCTTGGCAACGCCACGTCCCAGACAGTTTGTGTCTCCTGTGGTGTCCCTCAGGGGTCGGTTCTGGGGCCCCTGCTGTTTTCCCTTTACATGCTGCCTTTAGGTCAAATTATTAATCAGTTCAACATTTCTTTTCACTGTTATGCCGACGATACACAGCTTTACATCAGGACTGGAGCATCCTCATCTTCCACCTTGTCATCTCCATCTTCACTCACTGCCCTCTCTGCCTGCCTGGAGGCAATTAGGGCATGGATGAATCAGAACTTTCTTCAATTAAACTGCTCCAAGACTGAGGCCATACTGATTGGCACCCCTCACCAGGTACAAACATCTCCTATAACAAGACTTTCCTTTTCTGGACAAGACATCCCCCTCTCCACCTCTGTTACTAATCTTGGAATAAAAATGGACTCCAATCTTACATTTGAAAATCACATTAAGCATCTGTTTAAAACTTGCTTCTTCCATCTTCGAAACATCTCCAGACTTCGCCCATCCCTAACTTTTTCCGATGCTGAGAAGCTCGTCCATGCTTTTGTCTCCTCCAGGCTCGACTACTGCAACTCCCTGTTTATTGGAATCCCTGGCAAAAACCTTCAGAAACTTCAATATATTCAAAACAGTGCAGCAAGGATCTTGTTGAGAGTTCGTAAATTTGAACATATTACGCCCATTCTCCATAACCTTCATTGGCTTCCTGTCGCCTACAGAATTCAGTACAAAACTGCTCTCATTACACATCAATGCTTACACGGAACTTCACCAGATTATCTGAAGGATATTCTCATTCCATACTCATCCACCCGTTCGCTGCGGTCACAGAACAGCAATCTCCTTCACATTCCGAGAACCAAATTAAGGACCATGGGAGACCGGGCTTTCAGTGTGGCTGCCCCCCGCCTGTGGAACTCTCTTCCTGACTGTCTAAGAGCCCCACAGTCTGTGGTTGACTTTAAGAGCGACTTGAAGACCTTTCTTTTCGACCAAGCATACTCTACCTCCTCATGATTCTACTTTTGATCTTAGCTGATATTGTTATTGATTTTAATTGTTTTATTATTTGTTTTATTGTCATTTAATTCTGTTGCTCCTTGTAGCACTTTGAGATTTTCATTAATGAAAAGTGCGTTATAAATTGAATTCATTATTATTATTATTATTATTATTATTATTATTATTATAAATAAGTAAGATATTTAATGACACACACACACACACACATACACACACACACACCACTTTGTAATACAGGGTGGCTGTGGAGCAGTGGTACTATAAATAACGTGATAAATAATTAGTATGTAGCAAATGATAATATAAGACTGGATCTGAAACTCAAATAATTAGTCACAAAGTTAATTTCCTTCAGTACGGCAGCCAATTTGGGACCAGAAAATAGAGCACAAATTTACATACAGTAGCAAACACAAATTACCTGCTATGTGACCTAAATTGTCTTGATTTTTGTTGTTTATTCCACAGGCCTTGACTATATCAGAAGCCACTTGGACTGTCAAGCCGAAAGTCACATCAGCGAGGGCTCCCAATCATCTGAGGAAGAGGACTTCTTTTCCTCGATGAAGAAAACCGGCTCTCTTGACACAACCCGGCAGTTGGATGCATACCTAGGGTGCCCAGGAGACACATTGGAGGTACTGAAGTCCTTCCCAGCTGTGTGCCATCTATCACTTAAGCTAAATACAGCACTTCCAGCCTCAGCAGCCTGTGAAAGACTGTTTAGTGTTGCTGGGCTGATCTTCAGTCCAAGAAGAGCATGCATTGGCTCAAAGAACTTTGAAAACCAGCTGCTTTTGCGGCTGAACCAAGCCTATTGGTAACTCTTGAACGTTCCATGTTTGGCTGAAAGTTAAATGTAGATGCATCAATAAAAGTAATTGATGACATGTTTTGAAGTTTGACTTTTTGCAATTAGTCATATCTTCAGCTCCATGAAACATATGGTAATGCTCAATAATACCCCTATATGGTTATTTTAATATATTTAAATTTGCATTTAAATGTGTCTATTTTCAATGGGCATATATGCAGTTAAGACAGGTAGCTTAGTGCACCCCTAGTTTTTCAACATTAACAATATAATATAATCTAGTCTAAAAAAATGATTTTTGTGGGGGAGGTGGGGTTGTATACAATAGTATGTGTGGTGCGGCCTAAGCATTTGTCTTTGTTGTTGCTTTTTCTTACGCTACTTTTACTTTTATACTTTTAAGTAGTTTTGAAACCAGTACTTTTTTACTTTTACTTGAGTAAAAAGCTAGAGTTGATACTTCTACTTCTACAGAAGTATTTTTAAATCCCAGTATCTATACTTCTACTTGAGTAATGAATGTGAATACTTTTGACACCACTGACCTGCAGTTTAGAGCTGGATAGAGAAACGCAGCCGAGCCGTGCGTTGTTTTTAGTATTTTAGCTAGCTAGTATTGTGCGCAGCTAATTAACATTTCACCACTACTGGCAGGTGGATGGGGGGTGGGGGTTGTGCTGTTTGGTTGTTCGGCATGCTCGGTTCTGTTAACGGGGCGGGGCAAACACTGACATACTTACATCATGAAAATATCATATCAGGATATAATTTATTTTCCCAGGCAAGCTTTTTGTGCTGGTATTATCATGAATCATTTGATATGGCCCAGCCCTAGTTGAATGGGAGACTCCTTTAGGGTGCATTCACACCAGTCCTGTTTAGTCTGCTTTAATCAAACTTAATTTGGGAGGTGTGAATGCACAATTGAACTCTGATGCAGACCCAAACAAGAGACCGCTGGTCTGTCTAAAAACCTAGGTCTCGGTTTGGTTGAAGTGAACTCTAACACAGTGAATGCAAGCAAACCAGAGTCCGCTCCAAAAGCAGGAAGTGGACTACAGTGTAGGGTAGTAGTCCCCAACCACCGGGCCGCGGACCAGTACCGGGCCATGGGTCAATTTGTGCGGGGCCGCACAGAAAATACATATGTATATTTTGAAAAATCACCAGTTTATCTCCACCACGTCTGTCAATGACTCACTCGTGACTCAGGTCAACGTACACAAGCGGTAAGTTTCAGTTTCTGTTAGACGCATGCACAGAATTGTTCTACATTGCCCGTTCGGGTGGAATAATTTAGCTACGTGGTCCGGAGCAGACAGGAGGAGGTGTGCGGCCGTGTCTTCGCATTTGAAGGATTACACTGCATATTTTTCAACCCGCCTGGGAAAATGAATGTAAAACTATTAACTAAATACAACTATATGTATATGTATATGGTGTTCTGAGCTGCCAACTAAAGGGATGAGTACAGATGCCAGATATTTGGAAACATTGTAAGTGACCGAGTTAATCATGCTAACAATTGGTCTTAAAGGTACACCTTGTTTGTGGATTTTGGGTAAACCATACAGACTTGGCGTGGCCTCCCCTGGGTACAGTCTGTGGTACAGAATACTGTCAATAGCCTTGTCCTGCTTCAAAATTTTCAGGCAATCTATCAACTTCTTCTTGTAACCACTTCCTGGATCTCTTTTCAGCGGTTCATAAGTGGTTAAGTCACTAAGGAGTGACATAACTTTCTCATGATAGTCTTTCTGGTTCAAAATCACTGTGCACCTTCCTTTGTCTGCTGGGAGAATTATGATGTTTTTGTCCTTGCTAAGCGTGGTGAGTGCATCCCTCTCTTCTCTACTGATGTTGGAAGGTGGTGGTTTAGCATTACTGAGACAGGCTGAAACTTTGACTCTGAGTTGTTCTGCTTCAAAGTCTTTAATTTTGTTGTTACGGATGGCTGACTCAGTGGCTGTGATCATCTCCACCAGTGGAATTCTACTTGGTGCCACTGCAAAGTTTAGCCCCCTGGCAAGAATCTCTGTCTCCGGCTGGGTGAGCTGTCTGTCAGATAAATTCTTCACCCACTTTTCTGTCTCCCTGGCATGTAACTGTGTATCAGAGTGTTGTCTTACACTGAATCTGTTGTTGTTGGAATTGTTTATGTTTGTTTATGTTTATTAAATTTGTTCTTTTTTTTTTACAAAAGAAACAATACAAGACAATCCCATAAATGATAATGTACAAAATATAAAAAAATGAAAGGTAGCAGAAAGAAGAATAAATCTTATTATATCTGCCCCTTTTTTCCAACAATCAGATTAAACAATAATAATCTTCAACCAACAGTACAAAATGACTAACTCTTTCTAATTTTCTAACTAATACAATACACATTACGCTATTTCATATATATTTTTTAACACATTCGTTTTGATCATTTTCTTAAATGTAAACATTGACTTGGCATTTTTAACTACATTCTCCAAGCCATTCCGAGTCAGAGAGTCAGAGTCAGAGAGTCTTTATTGTCATTTGCACCGCATGTGGTACATGTGATGAAAACGAGATTATGTACACGGGGTCCCAGTTACATCCAACAACAAATGCAATAGAAAAACAGTAATAACATCTAGAATTAACTAAGAAAAACATCAACTAGTAATACACTAAGCCTAATATAGTGGGAATAAACAGCAGCACGAACATGAGTTTGTATGAGCAGATGGTCACAGATGAACACAGATAAACACAGCAACAAGAAAACAGATCAGCATCAGCATGATATGATATTTTGCAGTGTTTATTTTTTATTTTATTTTAATTTATTCATGAGTCTAACAGCCTCAGGGTAGAAGCTGTTCCTCAGTCTAGTGGTTCTACACTTGATGCTCCTCAACCTCCGTCCTGAGGGGAGTGGGGCAAAGAGTGAGTGTGCTGGATGAGTGAGGTCTTTCATGATGCAGGTGGCTCTTTTCCTGCATCTGGAGGTGTAAATGTCTGTGATGGTGGGGAGACTGACTCCAACAGACTTCTGTGCAGCCTTCACCACTCTCTGTAGAGCTTTCCTCTCTTCAACTGTGCAGCCTCCATGCCACACGTTGATGCTGGAGCACAGGACGCTCTCCACTGCACACCTGTAGAACGAGGTGAGAACTGGGCTGCTCAGACCAGCACGTCTCAGCCGTCTGAGGAAGTAGAGTCTCTGATGACCTTTCTTGATCAGGCTGGTGGTGTTGTTGCTCCAGCTGAGGTTATCATTCATGTGTACACCCAAGTATTTGTAGCTGGAGACCACTTCCACTGCAGACCCACCTATTTTCAGTGGGGCATGGGTGTGTTTGTTCCTTCTGAATATAATGTAATCCTTCCATAATCTAATTCCCTGGATTGAGGTAGAACGTCCCTTCAAACTGGTTCTGAATTGTGGTTTTACAAACATCTCTGTCCCCTTAAGATTATAACAACTTTGTCTTTTAACAAAATGCATTTGGATATTTAAAGGTAATGCATTATTTTGAGCCCTATACATAACTGATAAAATATTATAGTCTACCAAATCATGGAACTTCAATAACTTCAGTTGATAAAATAATGTACTTGATGGATGACGGTAATGTTTTCTAGTGATAATTCTTACAGCTCTTTTCTGTAATACAAAAATAGGCTTTGTGATTGTTTTACACGCATTCCCCCAAACATCAATACAATAGATTAAGTGTGGAACAATGATTGTGTTATACAACAAATACAGAGCTTTATCATTCAATAGGTCTCTGACTTTGTACAGTACTGCAATCGATTTAGCTATTTTTATTCTTACAGAATTTATGTGTTGTTTCCATGTCAGTTTGTCATCAATGATAACACCCAAAAACTTCACCTCACTCACTCTACAAATCTCAACACCCTCAATTTTGAGTGGAACATCAACAGTTTTCTTTTTATTACTGAATATCATGTAATTAGTTTTTTCTAGATTTAATGATAATTTATTTATTTTAAACCAAGTTTGTATCTTGACAAATTCTGTCTTTATCAATTCCAACATTTGTTCTATATCTTCACCTAAACAGAAAAATGTGGTATCATCAGCAAAAAGTACACATTTAAGGAGTCCTGACACATTTACCAAGTCATTCACATATAAAATAAATAGCTTTGGTCCAAGTACAGAGCCTTGGGGAACTCCACATGTGATATTACAGAGGTCAGATCTTACATCATTTATTTGTACAAATTGTTTCCTATCTTTCAAGTAGCTAGATACCCACTGTAATGCTGGTCCTCTAATACCATATTTGTTCAGTTTTTCAAGGAGAATGGTATGATCAATAGTATAGAATGCTTTTTTAAATCAACAAAAATACTGATACAATATTGTTTTTGATCGACAGCAGTAGTTATTTGTTCCATTAATTCCACGAGAGCCATTGATGTAGAGTTTTTTGCTCTAAACCCATTTATGTTCATTGTTTTGTAAGTTGTATGCATATGTCATACTTTTTTCTGAGTGAACTACTCATTTTAATTGTCTTCTAGAAGTGTTTAAAGTAGTCCTGTACAAACCAAAACAATAAGTCCTAGACATTTTTGGAAGGGTAATGGACAATCATGACCCTTTTCATTTAAGCAAGTGACAAAAAATGCTTTCCTTACTGATTTGTTTATGTCTGGTATTTTCAAATCTAGAATCTGATTCTCCATGATCATCTAACCTTTCCTGTCTTCTGCATTTATTTACAACAGCTGTCACTCTGAGGTTACTAAAACATGGATGAGGCATCCAGTCACTCACTTTTATTTTGTTTTTATGTCAGAGAATTTACACATCCTGTCTGTGCATTCCATGTCAGCCTGCTATCTAAATGCTTAAAGCACAAATATAGCACAAAGGAAATGAGCTGAGATACTACTAAATTGGATAATGGCAGGAAGCAGATGAGAAAGAAAAAGGAGGAGCAGAGTAAAAAATGAGGTATGGAGAGCTTAGAGAAATGCTCTTTTTTGACTGTGAATTTGAAAGTGAGTAGGAGAATATGGTTGGCAGACTGTGAAAAACAAATAGACAGGAAGGCAGTGAGCTGAAAAGGGCTCAGCCTGTCTTGGCAGAACATGTTATGGTGTAGTGAAGCACAAATGAGACAGTGAAAGAGAGAATAAGTGCTAGAGGATAGAGGGAAAGAAGAAAGGGAGAAAAGCTCCAGATCAATGTAAGGGTCAAAGTTTGATATCACTAAAAAGGTGGGTGACACAGTGCATAGGCGGGCTATTGCTGAGCTGCTTCTGGTACGCATATCTCTCATCACTTTTAAGGCCATTGTTTTAATTTAGACCAAGGTCATCTTATGTTTTCAAATAATGTAACAATTTTGCCTTAAAGGAGCAATTAAAGCTAGTATTTAAAGTAGAAACCTTTAAAAGGGTAATCAAGCAGGGATGTTCAACAAATATACTGATTAGACTTTTTTTCTTATTTTAAGTTTTTGAATATAATGCTGGAGTGCATTGTTTGCTAGTCAACATTTACTGTTGGTAAAGTCTTTTCAAGCATGTACTTTTTAATTTTCTCTACAACTATTTGTAGGGGCAGCATGGCAGCTCAGTTGATAGAGATCTTGCCTCTCAGCGAGTTGGTTGCTGGATCAATCCTGGTCACTCACATTTCTGGGTGGAGTTTGCATGTTCTCTCTGGCCATGCGTGAGCTTTCTCCAGGTACAGTAGACTCTCGCTACCATGTGGTACATTGATCTCGCTCTATCGTGGGTTTTCAAAATAAGAGTGGACATGACACACTTGGTTGATTGATGAATGAGACACAAGATCAGCATGAATTTTTTTATTTAAAAATAATCGTTTTAAATTATTTAGTACCTGCTGCATCTTTGTGCAGCCCAGAGCTGCAGAAAAAGTGTCCTACTAAAGCTGATCAGCTGTTTCTCTGTGCAGAGCGTATGTTAGGCTAATGGCATCATGTTTACTGAAGCGCAAGGTATTTTTAAATGGAGTTTGATGTTCCATGAACCAAAAAGATTTACAGACTCTGATTACTAAAGTTAAATGTTTTTATTTACAAAAGTGGCAGTCATGTCAGTAAAAGTCTGTAATCAGAATAGTGTACAAAATAAGTGCTCGGGACACCCAAGACCTCTTATCTGGACCATAACCCTCCTAATCAACCAAATACTAAAACACTTTTCCTCTTCAACAAATGTCCAGGATCTGCCACACGGGGCAGGTTAGTTGTAG
>JBBPBX010051317.1:13911-24626 GCA_038048925.1 Garcialebias charrua | reverse complement strand
AAGCCGGAACAAAGAGATAAGAGTTTGGCTTCAAGATAGTACCTCCATGCTGAGAGACTGTTTTGAGAATACAAACTGGTCTGTCTTCAGGGAGGCAGCTACGAATGGGAGCTCAGTGGATCTGGAACTTTATGCTTCCTCAGTTCTGGGTTACATTAGCACATGCTCTGAAAATGTATCCATAAAAAAATATGTTAAATGTTACCCCAACAAAAAACCCTGGTTAAATAAAGAAGTCCGCACCCTGCTAGCAGCCAGGGACACTGCATTCAAGTCCGGAGATACAGAGGAGCTGAGAAAGAGCAGGAAAGAACTGGTTGATGGCATTAAGAAGGCCAAGGCCACGTATGCACAGAGGATCGAGGGACAGTTCACCTCACAAGACCCACGGAGCATGTGGAAGGGCATCAAATGCATAACAGATTACAAAGGCAAGAGCAAACAATGCCCCAGGGACCCATCTCTGCCTGATGCCCTCAATAAGTTTTATGCACGTTTTGAAGATCCAAACAGACCAGCTAGCACCAGACTCACCTCATCACCAGATGAAGAGCATCTCAGAGTGACCGCAGCAGAAGTGAGAGGCAGTCTCAGAAGGATCAACCCTCATAAAGCAACCGGACCAGACAACATCCCAGGGAAAGTTCTGAAGGAATGTGCGGACCAGCTCTGTGAGGTGCTGGCTGACATCTTCACCACCTCACTTTCACTGGAGTCAGTTCCCACCTGCCTGAAGACCGCCACCATCATCCCAGTTCCAAAGAGCTCCACAGTGACTGGTCTGAATGACTATAGACCGGTGGCCCTCACCCCGATAGTCGCTAAATGTTTTGAGAAACTGGTCATGTCCCACATCAAGACAACCGTCAACATCAACGAGGACCCTCATCAATATGCATACCGCGAGAACCGATCAACAGAGGACGCCATCTCCTCTTTGGTCCACACTGCTCTCACCCACCTGGATCAGAAGGACTCATACGTGCGCATGCTCTTTGTGGACTTCACATCTGCCTTCAACACCATGATCCCCCAAACTCTGATAGACAAACTATCCACACTTGGACTAAGCCCCTCCATTTGTAACTGGGTACTAGACTTCTTAACAAACAGACCACAGTCCGTGAAGATCCACAACTTCTCCTCCTCCACCATTACCCTCAGCACTGGCTCTCCTCAAGGATGTGTGCTGAGCCCTCTTCTGTTCACTCTGCTCACATATGATTGTACAGCCACACATCCAGGCTGTCATATTGTTAAGTTTGCAGATGATACAGCGGTGGTGGGATGCATCACAAACAATGATGAGTCCAGCTACAGACAGGAGGTGGAACACCTGGAGAGCTGGTGCAAAGAGAATAACCTTCACATGAATGTGAAGAAGACAAAGGAGATGATTGTGGACTTCAGAAGGAACAAACACACCCACGCCCCACTGAACATAGGTGGATCTGCGGTGGAGGTGGTCTCCAGCTACAAATACTTGGGTGTACACTTGAATGATAACCTCAGCTGGAGCAACAACACCACCAGCCTGATCAAGAAAGGTCATCAGAGACTCTACTTCCTCAGACGGCTGAGACGAGCTGGTCTGAGCAGCCCAGTTCTCACCTCCTTCTACAGGTGTGCAGTGGAGAGCATCCTGTGCTCCAGCATCAATGTGTGGCATGGAGGCTGCACAGTTGCAGAGAGGAAAGCTCTACAGAGAGTGGTGAAGGCTGCACAGAAGTCTGTTGGAGTCAGTCTCCCCACCATCACAGACATTTACACCTCCAGATGCAGGAAAAGAGCCACCTGCATCATGAAAGACCTCACTCACCCAGCACACTCACTCTTTGCCCCACTCCCCTCAGGACGGAGGTTGAGGAGCATCAAATGTAGAACCACTAGACTGAGGAACAGCTTCTACCCTGAGGCTGTTAGACTCATGAATAAATAAATAATAAGAATAAACACTGCAAAATATCACATCATGCTGATGCTGATCTGTTTTCTTGTTGCTGTGTTCATCTGTGACCATCTGCTCATACAGACTCATGTTCGTGCTGCTGTTTATAATGATGTTTTTCCACTACATTAGGGCTTAGTGTATTACTAGTTGATGTTTTTCTTAGTTAATTCTAGATGTTATTACTGTTTTTTTTTTTTTTTTCTCTTGCATTTGTTGTTGGATGTAACTGGGACCCTGTGTACATAATCTCGTTTTCATCACATGTACCACATGCAGTGCAAATGACAATAAAGACTCTCTGACTCTGACTCTGATTTTTGCTAAGGTCAGTTGGATGTGGTGGCCGTTTTGAACCAAGCTGACTTCAAAGGTTGATCAGTTGTAAATTTAACGATTCATTTCTGATTATTTTTATTCTTTTCAGTGGCTCATGAGATATTTTGCTAACAGACACATACACGGCTGCATTAACATTAATGATCACCCATCTTGTTTATGTTTATTAAATTTGTTCATTTTTTTTACAAAAGAAACAATACAAGACAATCCCATAAATGATAATGTACAAAATATAAAAAAATGAAAGGTAGCAGAAAGAATAAATCTTATTATATCTGCCCCTTTTTTCCAACAATCAGATTAAACAATAATAATCTTCAACCAACAGTACAAAATGACTAACTCTTTCTAATTTTCTAACTAATACAATACACATTACGCTATTTCATATATATTTTTTTAACACATTCGTTTTGATCATTTTCTTAAATGTAAACATTGACTTGGCATTTTTAACTACATTCTCCAAGCCATTCCATAATCTAATTCCCTGGATTGAGGTAGAACGTCCCTTCAAACTAGTTCTGAATTGTGGTTTTACAAACATCTCTGTCCCCTTAAGATTATAACAACTTTGTCTTTTAACAAAATGCATTTGGATATTTAAAGGTAATGCATTATTTTGAGCCCTATACATAACTGATAAAATATTATAGTCTACCAAATCATGGAACTTCAATAACTTCAGTTGATAAAATAATGTACTTGATGGATGACAGTAATGTTTTCTAGTGATAATTCTTACAGCTCTTTTCTGTAATACAAAAATAGGCTTTGTGATTGTTTTACACGCATTCCCCCAAACATCAATACAATAGATTAAGTGTGGAACAATGATTGTGTTATACAACAAATACAGAGCTTTATCATTCAATAGGTCTCTGACTTTGTACAGTACTGCAATCGATTTAGCTATTTTTATTCTTACAGAATTTATGTGTTGTTTCCATGTCAGTTTGTCATCAATGATAACACCCAAAAACTTCACCTCACTCACTCTACAAATCTCAACATCCTCAATTTTGAGTGGAACATCAACAGTTTTCTTTTTATTACTGAATATCATGTAATTAGTTTTTTCTAGATTTAATGATAATTTATTTATTTTAAACCAAGTTTGTATCTTGACAAATTCTGTCTTTATCAATTCCAACATTTGTTCTATATCTTCACCTAAACAGAAAAATGTGGTATCATCAGCAAAAAGTACACATTTAAGGAGTCCTGACACATTTACCAAGTCATTCACATATAAAATAAATAGCTTTGGTCCAAGTACAGAGCCTTGGGGAACTCCACATGTGATATTACAGAGGTCAGATCTTACATCATTTATTTGTACAAATTGTTTCCTATCTTTCAAGTAGCTAGATACCCACTGTAATGCTGGTCCTCTAATACCATATTTGTTCAGTTTTTCAAGGAGAATGGTGTGATCAATAGTATCGAATGCTTTTTTTAAATCAACAAAAATACTGATACAATATTGTTTTTGATCGACAGCAGTAGTTATTTGTTCCATTAATTCCATGAGAGCCATTGATGTAGAGTTTTTTGCTCTAAACCCATACTGACTGTTGCTTAGAATATTTTGTTTATCTATAAATTGATCTAGTCTGTTTACAAATAGTTTTTCAAGAATTTTTGAAAACTGTGGTAACAAGGATATAGGTCTATAATTGTTGAATACACATTTATCACAATTTTTAAAAAGAGGAACTATCTTCTGCTTTTCAGCAGCAGGTCATGAAGAGGCTGCATGACAGACAGTGCTGTGCACACACAGCGGTATCTTTCATCACCAGTGTTGTGTTCAGAGCTGCTCTCTGCTGGTGTTCTGGGTGTTTGTCCTGTCTGGTCCAGAAACACTGACAACACGTGCAGCCAGTAACAGTAATATTCCAGCACAGAAACAGTCTTATTCAATGTTTGGAAAAAGCTGAAAGTTATATCTCAGTCAGTAGTTGCTCTAATCACACGGAGGCCTTGATACTCTGACACCATTTGCATTCTGGGATTTGGCTGTCAGAGACTTCTCTCAGACCATTTGACTCAAATGCAAAATCTCTCCTGCTCTCTCTTTTTTTTTTTTTTGGCTCCACCTGCCTTTTAATTGTTTCCTAGAACTCAAACCTTGGCTTAAAGGAGCCTCTACAGTTCCAGGTTTTCCTAAGAGATCTTGTTCAACTAATCCTGGTAATGAAGACTGGAGTTGGTGGTGCTACAATAGCTCAAGTCCCTGACGTGTTCGTGTGAAACCGTAGTGGCAGCAACCATGACGTTGGAGCGAAGCCTGGGGGGAAACAACCCTCAAATCCATCAAATGAATAGGCCTGTACATCATTAAAGCATAAGTCTTACCTTTATGCTAACTGTTTTAAAACTTCTTGCACCAAATGACAGACAAGGATTACAAAGACAATGCAAATAAACCTTAATGGTTTTGGTACAAAATCAGCTGGGGGGAGTACACTGTGTGGAAGAAGATACGTTTTTATTTTTTATTAGAAAGAAGAAATATGTCACACACATTCATTCCATATTAAACAGACTGTAGATCATCAACATGTGCAGCACATGTGTAATCAAACATGTGCATTGGTGATATAAAGAGAGAGAGAGCAATGGACATGTTCCAACCTCCTACTTCATAGGAGTGTCATATTGTATATGACACAGCGCCCCCAGAGGTGAACCAGAACATTGCACTAACTGCTTCACCCGGTGCATTTATTCCATGTTTTTTCCATTTAATTTTCATTTACCCTTTATTTATCCAGGTAGTCTCATTGAGCCACGAGAACTCATTTTCAAGAGAGACCTGTTAGGGAGCAGATGGTAGGGGTTCAGGGCCTTGCTCAGGGGCCCAGAGTGCATGGGGGGAATAAGGGTGGAGGCAGGTGTGGGTGTTTCACCTTTTTCCACCCACATTTTGATGTTGTCGGGGCTTGAACCGGCGATCTTCTGATCACAGGCCGCCGTCTCTAACCTCTGCGCCACCACTCCCCACGGACAGTTTGTAAATTTTGCGATTTTGGCCACTGAAGTGTTGAAATAATTCAGAAACAGTTTTATAGAACAGTCAAGTTAAATGTATTTTCTCTTATCATTGTTAGTATTTTACTCGTCATGATGACAGGTGAGGCATAGCTTGCCTCCTCGGACTGCACGTCACTGCTGACTACAGTTTAAAACGGTTTTCTTTTGTAGGTACATGTAATTGATTTTTAAGAACACAACAAAAAAGTTAAATCGTGTCATCTGGACCAGTTTCAAGTTCAAGTTCAAGTTCCTTTATTATCCCCGAGGGGCAATTAGTTTCGCAGTCAATAGGTGCACAGATTCATACATATGCACATCCACTCACATACACATACAATAAAACTTCTTAAATAAATAAAGTTTCTTCAAGTGAGAAACATTTGGTCCCCCATCCAGAGGACTTCCATCTGTCCCATAAGCAGCATTCATTGCTGTGTTTCAGATTTTAAAGAGGGTTATCATTTAGCTAGCTAATAAATAATTTTAATAAATTAAACTTAGGAGTCAATTTGAAACATTGTCACTCAGAATCCAATGATATAAAAGAAACTGGTGCAGTCTCAGCTTCGCGCTGGATCATGAAACGATGGGCACAGAGAGGCAGTTTAAAGGCAGGGTGGCTTCGGCACAAACTTTAATTACAGTAGAATGAACAAAAGACTAAACTGTGTTCGTGTGGAGTTCTTGCTGTGCAAAGAGAATAACAGAGGCATAATAGGAAGCAGGGATTGTTTGCTGCCAAGAGAGCAACCCCTGCAGACAGGGCTGTCTGAGTAACACAAAATCAATAAATTGAACATCAAATAATTTTCCATCATGGGGATGATCCCCACAACACGAGGACTCTTTAGTTTTTATTGCTCTTAAACACTTGACCACAAGAGTTTATGTCACACTTCATAGTCTAATTCTTCCATGTTCCTGTTTTGCAGCGTGTTATTGATGAATGTTTTATTGTCTTTGTAAAAGCAAACTGCTTTCTGACTCAGAAGGCTGTAATCTGAGATGTGACCAGACTTAAAGCTGGGGTATGTAAGATTGTAATGTAGTCTGTAACTTTTCAAACAATATATATTTTAACATATTTCTTCACTCTGTCACTAGATTGATGTTAGAGAGGTAATCTCTGAAAAAAAAAAAAAAAAATATTGTCCCCTTGCTTCTCCAGGTGGTAAATAAGCATTTCTAAAAAGAAAAAGTGACCCGCCATTTTCCAGCCAATAAAAACAAAGTTTGTAACCAGCCAATAAAAACCGAGCTTGAATTTGAATCAGCCAATAAAAACAGAGCTTGAATTTGAATTTTAACAGACCACAAGGGGGCAGAGCCATATATGGCTCTGAGGGGGAGGGATCAGAATGCTTTGCTTGTTGAAATTTTTTCTAAGTGCTGATGTTCTACAGAAACTGCAGACTGAACCTTTAANTTTCTTCACTCTGTCACTAGATTGATGTTAGAGAGGTAATCTCTGAAAAAAACAAAAAAAAAATATTGTCCCCTTGCTTCTCCAGGTGGTAAATAAGCATTTCTAAAAAGAAAAAGTGACCCGCCATTTTCCAGCCAATAAAAACAAAGTTTGTAACCAGCCAATAAAAACCGAGCTTGAATTCGAATCAGCCAATAAAAACAGAGCTTGAATTTGAATTTTAACAGACCACAAGGGGGCAGTGCCATATATGGCTCTGAGGGGGAGGGATCAGAATGCTTTGCTTGTTGAATTTTTTTCTAAGTGCTGATGTTCTACAGAAACTGCAGACTCCACCTTTAATTAGATAAAACAGATGTTATTTTAGAAGATGCATTAGATTTTCAGTCATTTAGGTCAAATGAAAAGGTTACAGTTAGTACTACTGTAATTATTAAAAATTTGAAGTACAAAACAAGCAGGAGCTGTTTTATCAAATAATTACCATTTGAATACTAAACAACTCTGTATGATGTGGACTGTGAATTTATATTCTTTTTCAGGTAATGGCTCAGGGTTCTTTAGGGCAGGGCTGTCAAACCCACTTACAAAAGGGACAAAAATTAAAATTTCACGTTCTCTGTTGCACTTTTGACATTATAATCAAAGATTACTGGGAAAAAAAAGTGATAAAAGTATTTTACATTTAAAATATCATCTTGGGGGCCAGATAAGATGTCAATGAGGGCCACATTTGGCCCCTGGGCCTTGAGTTTGACACACATGCTTAGGGGATTATTTCACATTTGTTACAGAGTGCTTTCAGAGTGCTGGAAATTATTTTGCATTTCTTAAAGGAAGAAGCGGGTAAAGAGGATGGATGGATGGATGGATGGATGGATGGATGGATGGATAATTGTTTTGTGTAGTTCACCTTTTGCCCTTTTTGCCCTCTGGCTGTTTGAAGACTTGGAAGTTGTTGATCTAAACAGTTTTTTTTAAACTGTATGTAAAATAAACATAACTACTCTCCTTTCTAAAAAATAAGTGCAGAGGCTTTAGTTTTATATTTGACTTTTTTAACAGTTACTGAGATCTTGACGAGAAATGACATTGTTCCTGGTCGGCTCCACATTCCAGGATCTGTCAGAAGAAATGAGAGTTACTGAGCTGTGCACGCTCCCCAACTGAACCAGTATAATCACTTGGTTTGTGAGTAACTGTGTTAACATTGAAACACTGATACAAGCGACTATTTCAGCAGGAAAACCATGTTGCACTAGAACAAAATCTGTAAAAATAGTGTGAATGCTGAGATTAACTAAAGAAGCTGAAACTGAATTGTTTAAGTTAAAAGAAGAGCACTACCTAAAGGCTAGATAAACGAAACAACTGCTAAAAGTTTAAAGAAGCTAGCTAAAATGCAAAATAAAAGCTACGAGTAGCAAAAGGCTAGCTAAAAGCAAAACGGTAGCTATAAGCTAAAAGCTGCAAAAGAATAAGCAGTAAAAATGTAACAGAAAAATGTGGCTAAAAGATGAAGCAGCAAAAACTGGCTAAATGTAGCCAAAGGCTAGCTAAAGCTGACAGCCATAGGCTAGCAGCTAAAAGTAGCAGAATGGTATAAATACCATTCTGCTACTTTTAGCTGCTAGCCTATGGCTGTAGTATAGTCAGTAGTATAAAAAGACAAAACTAGAACAATGTTTTTGAAGGAATAAAAAAATATCTCAATGTATTTCTATGCAGAAAAAAAATTGTAAATATGCTGAAAAGTATAAAAGTAGCAAAAATGAAAAGTGATAGCATCCATCTCCTGAATGATCTGAACAGTATGATATGATGATCTGATATGAACAGCAATATGCAGTAATTACTTTTCAAATAATGTATGGAAATAAAATAATATGTAAACATGCAGGAAAATTAAAGCTGAGTTGTTTGTGTGATATTTTTCAAAAGTAGAATATTGAAATGCTTTGCTGCAGCCAGTTTTATTATAGGTAAAAATGAGGAGAAAGTAGTTTGTATTAAATACTTACGTATATACTTATCTAAATACTTGGGGCATGATCATGATCTGTGTGATCATTCCTTCTCTGCACCCATCACTGTTGTCGCTGCTTCTTATCTCAGTCTGGCAGCCCAGGCTCAGACATCCTCCCAGCTACGACACATCACTCTAATGAAGTTTAACTTGAAGCAAAGTGATTTGTTTTGTAGAAGGTTGTTACAATGGCCTTTTGGCTGGCTCCTAATTTCATCAGTGAAGCACTATTAAACACTAAAGTCCAGTAGAATGAAGCATGCTGAGCAAAACCTCTGACATCCTCACAGTGGCAGTTCAGTGAAACAGAGATAATCGTGTTTTTAGCACTGAAGTGTTTCATTTTACTTTTTTCTTCATATTTGGGATAGTACCATTGAATAAGGTATGACCATTTAAACACACAGCCACTTTTCAGTCCCACTTTTAAAAATATTGTCATTTTTATGTTGTAAGGTTTGTGCACAGTGATGCAACTTTTATGCTTTAACACAAGCAAACTGAATGGCACAAAAAAGTAATAGTAGCAAATAAAAAGTAACATGCATGACGAAACATGAATTACTTCATAAATGTGTCAAACACACTACAGTATAGTGTTAAAGTGATATTCTGGCCATTCTGAAAGTGTCAAAGTCAAACTAAGTTAAACAAGTTTACCAAATATTATCTTACCTGTTGTTGATATTAGGAAAGACCATTTAACATTTTCGCAACAGATGTTTATTTTGGACATACCTCTAATTAATATAGCAAAGTGTCACTAAGTGAAATAAAAAGCTCTGCACTGAAACATTTTGATCACAGACATTCTGCTCACACAGTACTGTATGTGTGAGAACAGAATGCTGAGATGAGCATTAATTTACCACGTTCATCTAAACCATTACTTTAATTTAGGCTTATGGTTAATTGTGCTTATAGATTTTAGAGTTTATCATGTGTAACCTTTTTGTACTGCATGTTTTAAGAGTTTATGATTTTATTATGCGTATTTCTTTTTGTAAAGCACTTTGTGATTTTATATCTGTGAAAGGTGCTATATAAATAAAGTTTACTTACTTACTTACTTAAGATGTAGAATTATTAATGTATGGAAGCTTTTTAGATAAAAATTAAAAGTAGTTTTTAACTACTTGCAACATATGAAATTTTAATACGCATCACCAAATTAATTAGACATTAAAAGCTCAGACACTTGGCTGAGAACATTGAGTTCACTTAGCTAACTCGTAAAACTAACACTGCTAACCAACACACTTCAGAGGAAACTCTGAAGATAAGACAAGTTTCCATTACACTGCAGTAAAGTCAAACAAGATTACAGAACAGGAGCCTGGATTTAGCTCTCTGGTTGACCAACACAGAGAAAATGTCATGTTCATGCAATAAATGCACAAGGTCCAGTGTCTCTGTGGTCCAAAACATCCAAAGAAAGCAGAAGTAAATGAAAAGTTTTATTGTGAAGAATACAGGAAACAAGGAATGCTCAATTTTTTTTATCTGACACAGATAAATGGATGGATGGACGGACAGACAGACAGACGGACGGACGGACGGACGAACGGACGGACGGATGGATGGATGGATGGATGGAATGTATAGATCTATCATTTTATCCATCTGGATGGATGAATGGATGGATATATTGCTATATACTAGATGAATAGATAGATGATGGATGGATGGAATGTATTAGATCTATCTATCCATCTGGATGGATGAATGGATGTATATATTGCTATGAATAGATAGATTGATGGCTAGATATTTTTCTTAGTTCATATCTTAGATGTTATTAATGTTTTTCTTTTACATTTTATTGTTGGATGTAACTGGGACCCTGTGTACATAATCTCGTTTCATCACATGTGGTGCAAATGACAATAAAGAATCTCTGACTCTGACAGACACACACACACGCACACACA
>JBBPBX010051316.1:4617-24626 GCA_038048925.1 Garcialebias charrua | reverse complement strand
GGCGCGCACGTCCCGGACCACGCACCAGTTGGACCGGAACCGTCGCCCTCCATGCCTTCATCAACAGCATCCTCACCAGCACCAGTGGACTCACCTCCCCCCCCGTCTGAGACCCCGGGGGCGCAGGGCAGCCACTCCTCCCTCCTCAGCGTCCTCCCCGAGATCATCAGGTGGGCCGCGGATGTGTGTGGCATGTCGGTGCCTGAAAGCACCACGGCAGCGACGTCCTCGCTCCTGGCGGGAAAGTTCGCACCGAAGCATGGCGGCGCAGCAGAGCCAGTCTGGCCAGACCTTCCGGACGTGATTTCCCTCCTGCAGGGTGCTTTTAAAGACCCCCTCAGGCTGAGGGCACCGGTGGCTTCATCTGCGTCCATCACCAGAGTGCGCGGGCTCACGGCTCAGGACTTTCCCGCGGTGCCGCCGCTCGAACCGAGCCTCTCGGCGGTATTTGGGATCCGTGCGTCCAAGCACGTTGGGAAACGGATTTTTCCACCAGCACCTGGCGACCTGCTTGCTGCAAAAACTCAGGACCGCATTCACCAGTGTGCAGCCCAGATCGGCGCGGCCTCGAACAACATTGCGCTTTTAGCGCTCAGCATCGGGCGGACTTCACCTGACGCCACGGTCGGAGACGCGGTGGACGTCATTACCAACTTATGCGCCGTTCAGGCAATGTGCGTCTCCCGCATCTCTGCATGGGCGACACTCCTCCAGCGGAAGCTGTGGCTGGGACTCTCATCCTCCATCCCAGATGAGCTCAAGAAAGATCTGCTGGGGGGGCCAATATCGAGCGAGGGGCTCTTCGGCGAGCACTACCGCTCGGTCTTTGAGCAGCTGCGCTCCTCTTCAGAGGCGTTGGAGCAGGTGAGAAAGCACACTGCGGCGCCCAGACCAGGACCCCGCTCTGCGCCCGGCCCCATCCGCGTGCATGAACAGGGCAGAGGCTTCCGCCAGCAACAGCGCCGCTTTGCACCCACCTCGACCTTCTCGGCGCCGCCACCTCCAGCTCCACCGAGAAGTCACCCTGCTCAGTCCTTCCAGAGGCCTGGGGCGCCTCGGGCCAGGGGCCATCATCAGCCATGGACTGGCCACCAGGACTTCAAAAGAAATCATTATAAAAAATGATGGGGCGCAGGAGGTGTGTGCACTGATGGTTTTTTGAGTTTAAAGGACAACACCCACCATGACACTAACAATTCACCATATTGTACAATTACAGTAATTTATTATTAGGTCTATTTTCATTTTTGCATTTGGGCCAGGCGAGGGTTAAAAAAAAAAAAAAAAACAACCCACTCCCGAATGAATCCGGAAACCTGGCCGAATAGTCCCGAAGGGTCATGCCTTTTGTTACATGATCTCCACCCAGAAGGCAGAAGGTAGGAGTGAGTTTCCATGGAGGTTTATGAGAGAGAGTGGTAGTTAAAACGGCATATTTCCTGCATATTTCCTTGTGCATTTGTGTGTACGTATATGGACCAGCGCTCTGATTTTATTTATTATTTATTTTATAACACCGCTGCGGACCTTTTGCTGCTCTCAGTCATTCTGCCCCTGAGGAGCGAGCCGCGAGCCGCGCGCGTCTCTGGCTCCTCGTTCTGCTGGTCACCTTTGAAGTTCCTCGTGCCGGTGTAATTTGCTCCCTCGAGTGTATGCACTGTATTTGCTCTCGTCAGCCTTGATACGGGGTCGGGAAGCACGCGCGCGGGCAGAGCTCAGCTGCGAGGCTGGCTCTGGCTGCCTTTTTGATCACGGGGGGGAGAGAATAAAAAGTCGATGCGGAAATGAATGAATTTGTCGCGATCAAACGAATTAAACTAGTATGTCTAAGTGGATGCTCGCTCAGAATATGAGTGAGCGACAGCAGGATTAATCAACACAACACAGGCAGCTTTAGGGAATATTTAAAAATGCTTCCTTTTTCTTTTCCTCTGCTCGCCTGTAACTCCAAGGCGTCACTTTGGTGACGTGAATGCCCAAGTGAATGCCCATATATGGAGAGGGGCAGATTTTCCCGGAGCTGCATGCTAAAATCTGCTATAAATCATGAAATAACACATTTAGTGTTATTTCTCCACAATATAAGTAAACGCTCCTGTATTATTTTTAAATAAACTAATAAATATTAATGGCGATGCAATTTGAAAACATGGTGGGTGTTGGGCTTTAAATAAAGAATCTGTTGTGAAAAGTAGTGTTTTTCATTTAGACTCGTTACATCCTTCCTGTTCAAGGTATGTGAGCACATCTCCACAAAAGTTTTTTGTGCCTGGTACTAAACTACCCAGCGATCCTGCACAAGACGTGAGTACAGGTAGTCCCCGATTTACGAGCGCTCTGATCTGCGAGGTTCCAGACTTACGAGCTGCACATTTTTGGAAAAAACGAAAAAAATACCGAGTTTTCATGTGTTTTTTCACTTCAGTTAGCAAGTTAAGCATATAAACACACGTTTCCGATCATTTTTATGCACTCAAAAGTAGTTTTTAGATGAAAATAGAGTGTTTTTAGGTGCGCTAGCGAAAACCGTTCCAATTTACGAGCGGATTTCCGGATTTACGAGCGAAATGGCGGCCGTTCCAAATTACGAGATTTCCGGTTTACGAGCGCCTCGTTGTAACGGATCCCGCTCGTAAATCGGGGACTACCTGTATCTGTAAACTTCAAACAACAGGCCGGCTAACAGGTGCAGGCGCAGACCTCTCTGTGACCTCCCCAGCCCCGCCTCCCCACTCGAGTGTGGGGGCCAGCTCCTCCAGGTGTCAGCGATCAAAGAGCAGCACATCACACACGAGAGTCAGAGACACCTCAGTTCTCTTAAACCGTGTTAAAAACCATGAGCCTGGCGTTGGATCATTTGATCAGACCAGGACTTTTAAGTTTACTCCTCTCAGTCATCCCGAGGTGAGCGCAGACAGCAAATCGTTCAAAAGAAGACGTTTGTCTCGTCTGCCGGGTTCAAACGAAGAACCGAGCAGCAGCTGTGACGCGGTGCTCGGTGAACGCCCCTTTCTCAGAGGGCCTCCCATGGACCAACGCGGACTCTGTCCGCTTGGTGGCGGTCGAGGCCAGATTATCTCTTCTCATGAATCAGGACAGACAAGCAGCACCGCTGTCAGACCACAGTGCAGAGTGGCTCCAGCTTTGCTCGCTAAACAAATGGCTAAAACGAGTAATCTGCCAGGGCTATTCCCTGCAGTTTGCGGGAGCACCACCCAAATTCAACGGGGTGCTACAAACAAAGCTAACCTCCACAGAGCAGGGGTTAGCGCTTCAGTCGGAACTTCAGGAACTATTGACAAAACACGTCATTTCCGGAGTTCCTCCCAACGAAGAGAGGACGGGGTTTTATTCAAAATATTTCCTCGTCCCCAAGAAGTCAGGAGGTTTGAGACCGATTTTAGATTTATTGATTCTCAACAGACACATTATGACTCGATCCTTCCACATGTTGACAACAAAACGTGTCCTCGAATTTGTGTCGAGGGGGGACTGGTTAGTGAGCATCGACCTCTGCGACGCCTACTTCCACGTTCCCATAGTAACCATACACCGGAAGTTCCTCAGATTTGCGTTCCAAGGGGTCAGTTACGAGTTCAACCGTCTCCCCTTCGGGTATGCGTTGGCCCCCGCACTTTCACGAAAATTATCGAAGTGGCGTTACAGCTGCTTCGTTCGAGGGGCGTCAGAATTTTATTCTATCTCGACGATCTACTGCTTCTGTCTGGCTCGAGACAGGAAGCGGAAGCCCAGACAGTCGATCTGGTGAATCATCTATCCCGCCTGGGCTTCGCGGTAAACTGGGAGAAAAGTTCTGTGATTCCAGCTCAGAAAATAACCTTCTTGGGAGTTGTTTTCTGCTCAGAGACCATGACAGCAGTCTTATCGGACCAGAGGAAGGACTCGCTGACGTCACTCCTCCGGTATGTCCAGCGTCACAGATCTGTACCAGCGTTGTCAATAATGCGTTTATTGGGAATGATGGCGTCTGCCCACGCGGTTGTAAAACAGGGTTTGTTAAACATGCGTCGGCTACAGATATGGTTTGCACGACAGAGGATCGACCCGGTACGTCACAAACATCGCCGAGTCACGGTTCCGCCATCAGTAGAAGCGGACCTAGTGTACTGGGGGAATCCCAGGATCTTAGCAGAAGGGGTTCCCCTAGGGAAAGTGACGTCTTTTCAAATGATATTTACGGATGCGTCTCTCTCCGGCTGGGGAGGGACTTACCTGTCACAGTCGGTGAAAGGGGCGTGGCCGCCAGGCACGTCCCTTCACATAAACGTCTTGGAGCTTTTAACGGTGCACAAGGTTCTCAAACACTTTGTCCACGAGGTCAAGGGTCAGGATGTGCTTGTTCACACAGACAACAGGGCGGCAGCTGCTTACATCAACCGACAGGGCGGAGTAAGGTCAGCTCAGCTCCTGAACACAGCCAGGGAGCTGCTCTGTTGGGCCCACACACACCTGAAATCACTGAGGGCAATTTACATTCCAGGTGTGCTGAACACAGGGGCAGACATTATGTCCCGCGGCGGGCCGTTGGACAGAGATTGGACTCTCCACCCGGACCTAGCCTCCCAAATTTGGAGCAGGTTCGGGAGAGCAGAGGTGGACTTAATGGCCACCAGGGAAAACGCTCAGTGTCCCCTGTTCTACTCGTTAAGTCCTCGGGACAATCCCCCGTTGGGGGTGAATGCGTTTGCCCACAAACCGTGGCCTCAAACACTAATTTATGCTTTTCCTCCAGTTCCTCTACTATCAGCGCTGCTGGAGAGAGTGAAGGAGGAGAAGTTACCAATGATCCTGATTGCACCGGAGCGCCTGAACGCACCATGGTTCCCGGCGCTTCAGCAGCTGGCAGTCAGGTCATGGAGACTCCCCTGGAGAGACGACGCTCTCCTACAGGCGGGGGGAGCAATAAAGAGTTTTCCAGTGATAGGTCAACATCTTCTGGTTTGGTTGCTGAACGTGAGCGTTTAGAAAACCTTGGGTTTTCGAAAGACGTTATATGCACCATCCAGGGAGAAAGAGCAGTGTCCACTACGGCTGTTTACGCATCCAAATGCGCTGCTTTTGCCTGGAGAATCAATTGGATCCATCCTCATGTCCTCTGGGCTCCATTCTGTCATATTTACAGCTACTGCTGGACAGGAATTTGGCCTTCAGCATAGTTAAACTCTATGCTGCGGCAATATCTTCCTGCCACGAGGGGTTTAATGATAAAACTGTGTTTAGTCATCTCCTAGTGAAGCGTTTCCTGAAAGGTGCCAGACGGTTAAGACCAGTCTCACGCACCTTGGCTCCACAATGGGATTTGGTTACTGTATTGAATTCATTAACTGAAGATCCATTCGAGCCATTGGATCAGATCCCGTTAAAGTTTTTATCCTTTAAAACGGCTCTGTTGTTAGCCCTAACATCAGCTAAGAGGGTAAGTGACTTGACAGGCCTGTCTGTTTCTCCCTCCTTTTTCAAGATTCAAGGGGATGGGAGCTCAGCTGAGCTTAGGCCGAACCCTGCTTTTATCCCTAAAAGCATCACGAGTTCATTTAAATCCAGAATCATTACTCTGGACGGCTTTTGTCTTCCCCCTCACACCCGTGCAGAGGATGAACGTCTTCATTTGCTTTGCCCAGTACGAGCACTAAAGTGTTATGTGGCTCGCACTGCCGCAATACGTAAGTCGGATAAGCTTTTTGTTCATTTTAGAGGTCAGTCTCTAGGTCAACCTCTGACTTCTCAGCGCTGTCACACTGGTTGTGTGAAGCTATTGCTCAGGCCTACAGCTCTGCGGGTCTCGAGCCTCCTGAGGGAATTAAAGCTCATTCTACTAGAGGAATCGCAGCTTCCACTGCCCTGTACAGAGGTGTTTCTGTGCAGGACATCTGCTTGGCGGCCTCCTGGTCGTCAGCCTCTCCTTTCATCCGTTTTTACTTACGAGATGTTTCCAGCTCTTCTCTGACTCATTCTGTTCTCAGGGTTGCTGCAGATTAATTGTTTTCATCTTCAATAAAAGTTTTATTAAGATGACACAGTGGTTTCTGTCTTTTATTGACTCAGACTATGAATATGCGGTTATTCATGGCCGTCAAATAGGAAGGTTGTCTCACCTGCTGCACCTGGTGTTCTCAACTGATGGTGCATTTTTCATAATTATTGTGGTATTGGCGACTCACAGAGTGTGTTATGGTTCCAATTAGACCCAGTGAGGCATGGACCATATCATGCTCCGCCTTTAACCCAATAGGCGTGGTTAAAGGGCGGAGCTACACGAAATAGAACGTTGGTTACGTATTGTAACCCCAGATTCTATGAGTGTAGCGTAGCCCTTTAACCCTGGGCCTCCCTGGCTCTTTTTTGGCAGAAGAAAAATATTGCCTTTTTGGGAGCAGAACTTATAGTGGACATAGGTGGGGCCCATAGCAGGTGGGCGTGGACTAAAAGGTCTTCAATGTTGGCGCGAAGCGCAGGGACACACCCAATAGGCGTGGTTAAAGGGCTACGCTACACTCATAGAATCTGGGGTTACAATACGTAACTAACGTTTATACTGTTTAAAAACGGACCTTGTTTTACGCAATGGGGTGGGTTGCCTGTTGGGCTTGTTTTGGGCGTGTTTTCATGGGGCTGGTCGCCTGTTTCTGTCGTGGCAGATAGAGACAAAGCCGAAAGCGCACAGTTTAAGAGCGGAGGAGAGGCAAACATTTCAGTCGCGTTCAGTTTTATTTATTTATTTTTTGGTGGAGGTGAGACTAGGGTGAACCGTGCGCTCAGTGTGTGTGTGGAGCCGCGCGCAGCTGGAGCCGAGCAGAGGAGAAACATTTCAGCCACGCGTTTTTTTTTTTTTTTTCCCCATCCGTGGGGATGAGAAACGTGAGCCGTGCGCGTGTATGTGTGGTGGGTGGGGGGTGTCAGCTGAGTGTTCAGCATGAGGCTGCTTTTATGTTTTTTTTTTCAGCTAGTGCACCTGCAGTGCGAGCTGCTAGTTTAGCATTACGTCAGTGCCAACAGGTGTTTGGAGCGTTGGGTAGGCGGGGCGCTCGGTTCTGTTGAGGGGGCGGGGCGCCCCGCCTATATAATGGTAGGGGAAACACTGCTCTGACCTCACTCAATTCATTCAGCTTAAATCCTTCCCTTCCCAGTCTTCCCCCATCGCCACGGGTGTCCCCAAAGGCTCTGTCCTCGGACCCCTCCTCGTCATCATTTACCTCCTTCCTCTAGGCCACATCTTCCACAAATTTGGTGTCCATTTTCACTGTTATGCTGATGACACACAGCTCTACTTGTCAACAAAACCAAACTCCACCCACCCTCCATCCTCACCGACTGTCTCATTGAGCTAAATCACTGGTTTTCTAACAATTTCCTTCAACTAAATAGTAACAAAACAGAAATCATTCTTGTTGGTACCAAAAACTCTATTTCAAAATCAGAACATCTTCTCGTCCCCCTTAACAACTCTCTGCTATCCCCCTCCCCTCAGGTCAAGAGCCTTGGTGTCATCCTCGACACCACTCTCTCCACTTCACACCACAACAATGTTACTTTGTCTGTCTATTTCCATCTCCAAAATATTAACTGCCTCCACCCTTCTCTCACACCCCGCTCCACAGTCATCCTTCTGCACGGTCTTGTGACTTCCCGGCTCTACCACTGCAACTCCCTTCTTTAATGCCTCCTTTTACAATTCTCTTCATAAGCTACAGATGGTCCAGAACTTAGCTGCCCATGTCATCACTCAAACCTCCTCCTATAACCACATCACTCCTGTCCTGCAGCAGCTCCACTTGCTCCCAGTTAAATCACGCATCATCTTCAAAAGTATTCTTCTCACTTTCAAAGCTATCCACAACCTCACCCCTCCTTATCTATCTGACCTACAAATCTCCACCATACCACATCTAACCATATAAACAATAAGAACAAATGACAGGATCACATAATTCACAAATACAATCAAGAAAAGTCAGATCTGATTAGTTTTACATACTCAGTCCATTTGGTCCAGATCTGGTAAAATTTTTCTTTTTCACTTGGAGGAAAAAATATATATATTTCCATAACATAAATCTGATAGACTATTTCTATCCATTCATCAATTGTGGGTGGTTTTGTCTTTAAACATTTCCTCATGACATATTTTTTTACTGTCTGCCAACCGTATAGCCAACAGTTTTTTGTCCTTGTTGGTCCATGTTTCTAGCATTAAATTACCCAAATACAAAGTTTCACAGTTGAATGGAATATTTACGTTAAATACATTTTCAATATGTTTGTGGATCTCTTCCCAGTAGGGTCTTATTACCTGGCACTCCCAGAAAATGTGGAAGTGAAGTGATTGGCTCCCAGTGGTGGGCAGATGAACGCTAGGTAGCGCTAAAGCGCTAATCCGCTAATCCGCTTACAGTGGACCTAAACTTTTTGTCAGCGTTTTTGTGAATTGACTAACTTTTATAATTCATAAGCGGATTTGTGCTATTTTTATTTAAAATGCAGTACAGCTAATAACTAATTATCTATCAGTAAAAACCAATAAACTTATTTACAAGCTCTTATGCTGCTTGTTTTACCTTTTTCCCCACGTAAAGAGCAGAGAGGAGGAAGGGTGTGAGGGGGAGGGGGGCAGAGCTGAGAACAGACTCGGATCTACCATGTAGGTAAATGCCTGGGGGTCCCATTTCAGCAGTGGCCCCGGCCCCGCCTCGCCCCGTGCAGTCACCTACATCACTAACATTGATCCTGCTTGTTAATGTACATTTAACATAAAAATAATTATAGTTACGATGAAAACGATCATTAAATACGCAATAAAAAAAACGGTCGATTTCTTTATCCCCCTACTAAAAATGGACTATTCCATCTTGACATCTTCCGGGTCACTCAGAGGTGAACTCGGGGGCTAATTCTGTGGCTACTGTTTGTGCTGGGTACTTGGATAAATCCGTAGAGAACCCCGCTGTTTCAAGCCAAATTAACGTGGCCGGATGATTTTATTGTGTGTTTTGTGTCGACCATTCGACGGCGAGTCGTTAGTTTCATGTATTTGGGTTACTTTTATGTATAAATGCGGTGGCGACACACCCGTGTATTTGAGATTTAAACGTGGTTTTAGGGATTAAAAGATCATTCTATTTTTTGTTAATTTCGTGGCCGAATAGAATATATGTACGTAAAGTATTAAATAAATCCTTTGATTTTTGTAATTTCATCCTTTTAGGATCATTTTTGTTACTTTTCAGTTGGCAGTGTAGTGCAAATATTGATAACGCTGCCGGCTATATATAAATATATATATATATATAATATAGAAATATATAAATAGCGGATTAGATTAGCTTCCCCTAATTTTCATAAGACATTTGTGCTTTTGAAATTGTGGACCTAAAAAAATTAATAAGCGTTTTAGAAATTGTGGAACTAATTTTTTAATTAGCGTTGCCCAGCTTTGTTGGCTCCCTTAGACCCACAAAGTCTCCAACAAGCGTCCCCCTTGCCTTGGTGTTGTTTTTGAATGAGTGTGCCAAAAAATCTTACAATATTTTTCCAGCAGAATTCCCGCCATGTGTTTGATCCGGTCGAGACCCATTGTAGTTAGCATATTTTCTCCCAGTTGTCCTTTGTGATCATTACTTTCATTTCCTTTTCCCATTTCTTCTTTATGTATTCTGTATTCTCTTGTTTAGATATTTGCCGTGCTGGGCAGCGCTAATCCAAAAATTAGTTCCGCTATTTCTAAAGCACTTATTGGATTTATTTAGGTCCACAATTTCAAAAGCACTTATGTATTACCAATGCTAGCGGACGCTAATGCTAACACGCTAACCGCCATTTTGAAGAGGGCAACTGGCGAAATAATTTTTTTAATCCAGCAGATTTGACCATTTGAACTGGTTAAGCTCAGAAAAACCTTGTGCTATAAAGTCAGATAAGAAATATATTTTTCTCAGCAAAGAAATAATTGTTTTTACCGTGTTTTCATGGAAAGTCCTTATCTTCTGTGGCCGTCGCGGCCGCCATTTTGAAGAGGGCAGTGGCGAAAATACTTTTAAAAATCCAGACGCGTTGCGTAGGCCGCTGAGAAACATCCATAAGTTCACCCTCCATGTTAAAAACTCTTCGTCTGACTCTTCGAAAACAAGCAATAAGGCTGCAGAGTAACACACTGGCTGCTAACTGAGAGCGCTCGCTCTAGTAAAGAGACTGAGGGGACGCTTTTTTGTCACGGACCACATCCGGCGCTGACAGGATATGGTCTGTTAGCAGTCGTCCGGGCCTGTAAATAAGTTTTTTCGGTTTTACTGATAGATAATTAGTTATTAGCGGTACTGCATTTTAAATAAAAATAGCGCAAATCTGCGTATGAATTATAAAAGTTAGTTAATCCGCTGTAAAGCTAACTGATTATTTAGCTACGCTATAAGCGGATTAGCGCATTAGCGCTCCCTAGCGGTCGGAGGCCCACCACTGGATATTTGTATAGCATTGTACAGTTTGGAGACAATTTTGTTGTCTGATCAGGGCTTAATTAATGATAAAAATACTTCCATGAATTTTGAATTGTCTTTTTCTAACGTCCCTTTTAGATTTTTATTAAAATAATGTTTCACCTGTAGGTACCTAAAGAAATCATCTTTTCCCAGTCCATGGTCCTGTAAGGTTTCAAAACTCTGAAATGTCCTTTTGTGGACAAATGAATAATAGGTAGTTAATCCTTTTGAGGTCCATAAGTTAAATCTGTTGTCTGTTCTGTTTGGTATGAAATCCAAGTTGTAGGTACACCACCTCAAAATTTTAGCTGCATCACCTAATCTGCAATTTTTAATTACAACCTGCCAGGACTTCAAAAAGCTATGGTACCTGTTATATGGTCTTCTGGGATCTGGTATTCTTGAATTTTATGATGACTAAGTAGTAGGCATGTAACGGTACAAGTGGGTGTACCGAACCGTTTCGGTACGCCACGTTCGGTTCGGTCCACCTACGTACCGTTTCAGTTATTTTTTCACTCATTGAACGTTAATATATGCGCCACGGAACAAAATTTCCTGGCGCGTTTCAGCACGGAGCTATTATCGCGCAGCACGCGCAGCATTATTAGCCATTAGCTGCTCGCTCCGGTCTCCTGTTTGGGAACGTTATGGCTTTCTTGTTAAGACGAGCGCACATTCAAAGCTGTGTTTGTGGACATTGTTTCATGAAGACTCTGCAGCAGCTACGTGACGCAGCTCTCTGCAGCAGCAACACGTCTAACGTGAACGCGCTGGAAACTACGTCATCGGAATGTGAACAGAAACAGCAGCTGTTGCAGAAACACCGCCAAAAGCAGCTGCATTTAAACAACTTTTATCAGGTAATCAGAGCGGTCCAGAGCAATAACACAAACTGTATGAGTTTTTAAAGATCTGAATCTAAGTATGAATGTTGTTTATGACGCAGGCTTTAAAGGTATTGTGACATGATTTTGTAAATTTGAATATTTGTCAGAACATATATATCTTATATCATTGAGCTCTGGTCGTTTTTGCATAATAAATTATAAATATATTAAAATTTCATTCCAATTTATGGTAATTTTTTACCATAAATTCTCTGGGACACGCCCCGTGAATTAATGCAAATCTTCATGTGACGTACACGTGGGCACTGGGCATAAGGCGGAGCCTGGCTTGCCCCTTTGTTTGGTGAAAGATCGACTCTTTTTTTTTTTGGTGTAACTTGAAAAATGCTGTCACGTTGTAGCGCATTTGGGTGTTCTAATATCAGCAGTGAACAAGTGAGCCTTCACAAATTCCCAAAAGATGAGAAACTTTGCCTAGAATGGAAGTACAGAGAACTTGTGACCGATGGGTTCCTACTGAGAGTCCTATGTCTGCAGCGACCATCTTACTGCCTATCAGGTACGAGCTGTTGTTTGTTTTTATTTGGGGAGAGTCTATTAATGAGAGTTTTGGATGATTTACTGTTTAAAAAAGATATATGTCAGACGTGAGGTCTATCTGCCGACATCTGCTTGCTAACAGACATTAGCATAGTCCCGAGTCAACACGGAGTGCTATTTAGGTATTTTTAAATTATGTCGGCGCAATCATGTACGATCTGTTGTTTGTTTTTATTAGGGGAGAGTCTATTAATGAGAGTTTTGGATGATTTACTGTTTAAAAAAGATATATGTCCTACATGTCTTTGCGTGAGTGCAGCTACAGCGTGCGCTCTCAGGACATGATTACCTGCAGTGTTCCGTCAGTGAGGACTGAACTTGGAAAAAGGGCCTTCTCCTACTCCGCTCCTGCTTCATGGAATATCTTACAAAAAGATCTGAAGCTCTCGACCTTGACTTCTCTATATGGTTTTCAGAATCTGTTGGAATCCTGGCAAAAACCAATGCAGATTTGTTCCTGTCTTTGATTTTATACGTCTACCTGTTTTGCTAGTTTTTTGCTAGTTTTTTGCTACTTTGTTAAAAGGAGGAGTGTGTATGTATGTATATATATGTATATATGTATATATATGTATGTATATATATATATATATATATATGTATATATGTATGTATATATGTATATATATATATATATATATATATATATATATATATATATATATGTATGTGTGTATGTATGTGTATATATGTATATATATATATATGTGTATGTATATACAGTATATATATATGTATATATGTATATATGTAATGTATATATATATATATATGTATATATATATATATATATATTTTTTTTTTTCTCTCTCTTTTGTTTTCTATTGTTTATTGTTTGATTGTTTATTGTTTAAGGAAATTCTACCATTACTGTTCATTGTTCTTTAGTTTTAGCAGGTCGCTTTCGTAAATGAGCCCATGAGGTTCAAAAGATTTACCTGACTAAATAAAGGTTGAATGAATGAATGAATGTCAGATGTGAGGTCTATCTGCCGACATCTGCTTGCTAACAGACATTAGCATAGTCCCGAGTCAACACGGAGTGCTATTTAGGTATTTTTAAATTATGTCGGCGCAATCATGTACGATCTGTTGTTTGTTTTTATTTGGGGAGAGTCTATTAATGAGAGTTTTGGATGATTTACTGTTTAAAAAAGATATATGTCAGACGTGAGGTCTATCTGCCGACATCTGCTTGCTAACAGACATTAGCATAGTCCCGAGTCAACACGGAGTGCTATTTAGGTATTTTTAAATTATGTTGGCGCAATCAGGTACGATCTGTTGTTTTTTTTTTTTATTTGGGGAGAGTCTATTAAGAGTTCACTCTGCTCACATATGATTGTACAGCCACACATCCAGGCTGTCATATTGTTAAGTTTGCAGATGATACAGCTGTGGTGGGATGCATCACAGATAATGATGAATCCAGCTACAGACAGGAGGTGGAACATCTGGAGAGCTGGTGCAAAGAGAACAACCTTCACATGAATGTGAAGAAGACGAAGGAGATGATTGTGGACTTCAGAAGGAACAAACACACCCACACCCCACTGTATATAGGTGGATCTGCGGTGGAGGTGGTCTCCAGCTACAAATACCTGGGTGTACACATGAATGATAACCTCAGCTGGAGCAACAACACCACCAGCCTGATCAAGAAAGGTCATCAGAGACTCTACTTCCTCAGACGGCTGAGACGAGCCGGTCTGAGAAGCCCAGTCCTCACCTCGTTCTACAGGTGTGCAGTGGAGAGCGTCCTGTGCTCCAGCATCAACGTGTGGCATGGAGGCTGCACAGTTGCAGAGAGAAAAGCTCTGCAGAGAGTGGTGAAGGCTGCACAGAAGTCTGTGGGAGTCAGTCTCCCCACCATCACAGACATTTACACCTCCAGATGCAGAAAAAGAGCCACCTGCATCATGAAAGACCTCACTCACCCAGCACACTCACTCTTTGCACCACTCCCCTCGGGACGGAGGTTGAGGAGCATCAAATGTAGAACCACTAGACTGAGGAACAGCTTCTACCCTGAGGCTGTCAGACTCATGAATAAATAAATAATAAGAATAAACACTGCAAAATGTCACATCATACTGATACTGATCTGTTTCTTGTTGCTGCGTTCATCTGTGACCATCTGCTCATGTTCGTGCTGCTGTTTATAATGATGTTTTTCTACTACATTAGGGCTTAGTGTATTACTAGCTGATGTGATGTCTCTCTTAGTTAATCCTAGATGTTATTATTGTTTTTCTCTTGCATTTGTTGTTGGATGTAACTGGGACCCTGTGTACATAATCTCGTTTTCAACACATGTACTACATGCGGTGCAAATGACAATAAATTCTCTCTGACTCTCTGACTCTGACTCTGACTCTCTTAATGAGAGTTTTGGATGATTTACTGTTTAAAAAAGATATATGTCAGACGTGAGGTCTATCTGCCGACAGCTGCTTGCTAACAGACATTAGCATAGTCCCGAGTCAACACGGAGTGCTATTTAGGTATTTTTAAATTATGTCGGCGCAATCAGGTACGATCTGTTGTTTGTTTTTATTTGGGGAGAGTCTATTAATGAGAGTTTTGGATGATTTACTGTCTTAAAATGATAGATCTCAAACGCAATCGGACATGCTCAAAGCCACGAAGCTCCCTGCACGTTTTTTTAAAGCTGAATCGTAAAAGTTAATAAGTTTTCCATTAATAGAGTATACAATAAAATGATTTGAGCAAGATTAAAACTTCTACTGCTTATATTGACCTTCCAAAACTGAAGACAAATCGCTTAGATCAACACTAGAAATGCTGCACTCGTCTGAGTCGACATGCTCCGCCATTATTAATTACATGCGCGTTGAGCAGCGGCTCCCCACGTGTACGTCAAATGACGGTTTTGCGGAATGCACGGAATTTTAGGGGCGTGTCCCAGAGAAATGACTACCATAACTTGGAATAAAAATTTAATATATTTATAATTTATTATGCAAAAACGACCAGAGCTCAATGATATAAGATATATATGTTCTGACAAATATTCAAATTTACAAAATCATGTCACAATCCCTTTAAAGTTATTGATCCTCGCTACGAACATCCATCACTCAAAAAGTTCAGAACTTTATGAAAAAACTAAAACTGATGTCAACAAGCCCTGGAGCTGAGTTCTGATGATGATGATGATGATGATGATGATGATGATGATGATGATGATGATGATGATGATGATGATGATGAGTGCGAGCTTCAACCGTTCAAGAAGAGATATTGTTCTTTTATTATTATTATCTAAATAATCTTTTTTATTTAAAATCATAATCTTATTAACTTATTTTTTTTATCTCTGTGTTTTATTTCCAGTCTGTGACAGAGGTAGCATCTCTCTCCCACTTCAGGGACAGACATCCACCAGAGATCACCTGCTGCAGCTAAGACGTGTGTGATGACTGAACTGAACTCTGGACTGTTCCAGCACCTGTCCCACCAAGAAGAGGTTGTGAGTACAGTAATGAGGACAAATACAGCCACACTGCTGCTACTGAACAAAAACTTGATTAGTTAGATTGTAAACAGTCTGTTGCTGCTTATTGTTCTGACTGTTATTGTATTTATTAAGATTTTTATTATTGTTCATATATTTTATTTATTGTAGAGTGCTGTTTATTTAAAATATCATCCAAATGGGTCACTTTTATTTATTACTACAATACAATCAAAATATATTTTTGGCATATTTTCAAAATAAACATTTTGTAAGTCTTTATTTTGTCTTGTTTTTTGTACCGAAAATAAACCGAAAATAAACCGAACCGAGCCCTCCTTGTAGTTGAACTGAACCGAAATGTGATTTTAGCGTACCGTTACACCCCTACTAAGTAGAGCCGTTATTGGGATTCATTTTATTGTTGTGCCTTCTATTTCCTTCCATGCTGCAGTGTATGTTGGTGAACACAGACACACTAAAGGTCTCAGTTGGGCTGCATGGTAATAATCCTGTAAACAGGGAAGGCCCATTCCACCCTTTCTTTTCTTAATTGTAGTGTCTTGAATTTAATACTGGCTTTTTTTCCCCCTGCCACAAATACCTTGCTATTAAAGCTGCACTATGTAACTTTGTAATGCAGTCTGTAACTTTTCTAACAATATGTTTTTAACATATTTCTTCACTCTGTCACTATCTACTGACAGACTGATGTTAGACAAAGTAATCTCTGAAAAAAACTATAGTCCCCTTGCTTCTCTATCAGCATTTATAAAAACACAGAGTGACCCGGACAATGACCAGCCAGACATACCAGACCTGCACTGACAGACATGAGGAAGTCACGAGCGAATTAAATCATGTCCAACGTGGCTGCGTGAACCTCTGCTGATTTCTGCTGGTTTGTGTGTTGTTGGACAAGTGCTCCATGGTTTTATTATATTTTTAAAAACGTTTTATTAACATGTAATCACAGAATATTGAAGCGGCTCCGAGCGGACACACAGCAGGGGGCGGAGCTGCAGAACTCAAGTTCAACAGAGAACGGACTGTGGCTCCTCCTCAGAGCCATATATGGCTCTGAGGAGGAGGGAGCAGAATGCTTTTACATGATGAAAATTTTTCTAAGTCCCAGCGTTTTACAGAAATTACATAGTGAACCTTTAACCTGTCCCAATATAAAAACTGTTTAGGTGGGATTTTGACTGGTAAACACTGAAATAAGTACAGTATCTATGGAAGTACAGTATATTCATCCTGATGGATTCTATCTGGGATTTTAAACTTAAAAAGGGAATAACATTCCATGTATGTACCGTATGTCTGATTTTATTTTTGAATTTAAAGGGCCATAGTTTAAATCAAACAGTCTCGAGAGGTCCCGCGGTAGTGATACATCCAAATATTTAATAGATTCAGTATCCCAATTCCAGCTGTACTTAGTCTTTATTGAAGTTGGGGATCATAGTTAAATGTTAATACTTGAGTTTTGTTAATATTGATTTTGTACCCAGAAAGTAAACAAAATTCTACCAGCAATTTCATCCGTTTTGGGAGTGTTTGTGTGGGCTGTGTAATACATATCAATAAATGCTTTGAGATTTTGTTTAATGTGGCCATCATGGCAAGCTGCTGTTGTCATAGTAACAACTCAATGTGAGTTTTCTGTGTTTAGGTAGGAGCGGCCTGGCCGGGACGTCTTCAGCTGTGCTGTCCACGATGCCTCGGAGGAGAACCGGTAAGGTCACAAGGGTTCGGCCATGTTGAAGTGGGGTTCTGTGTTAAGGATGAACACTTAGCAGAAAGGGGGGCCCTCTGCATGCTGCCTGAAGGAGAGGAGACCCCCCCACACACACACACACACACACACACACACACATGAAGGCTGCATAGAGGAGCTCTCTACTGGCTGTGTGTTGGTGGTGCTCTCTGATTAGCTTGGGGTATACAGTAGTTTACTTTTAGTGTCTAAACTGAGCCCTGATTTAATTCCAGGGTCACATCAGCCACATCATGGGTCACTGAATGCAGCAGGAAGAACAGGAGAAGTCACCAGGATCAACCTGACGTCATGTGAACATCATGAATGATCCAATTACATGTCAGCTACTGAAAGGGACAATCAGGAGCCTTTCTGTTGCAACAGGGTGTTTGTAGAATTTTTAATTTCTCCTTACTCAAAGCTGGAATGATTCCAGCTTATAGAGAACCATCAAATCATCAAAACCATGCCCACCTGACTTCTGATTGGCTCCCCTGTTCCGGCCAGGTGTGAACTCTGGTCTGACCTCTACGCAACATGTTCACTGTCTCATTTAGCAAAGGGCTAATGCACAGTTTAACATATGGGTATTTATTCCCTGACTTGGGGCTTTCAGGATTAATTATGAACAGTAAAGTTCTTCTTCTGTGGTGTTAAAGAAATCCAGTTTATGTCTGCCACGTGACTGAGTTGTTTAAAAGCACTGAAACTGTTAATGAAGGATTAATGAGGGACAGAATTAACTTTAAGTAACGCCAGAAATGCTGTTTACAAATTGTCTTCCTGTTTATACGTTTCTATTTTCAACAATCAAATTTTGATCTTTTTACTTTTTATTTGACTGAAAGGGAAAACTACTTTGTGCTGACAGAAGTTCCTACTCCAAGCTGACCCATCAGAGGCAGCATTTGTATTGTAGACTGATTTCAAAATAAAATATTTTACTGAAAGTGTTTACCAGCACTTCAAATTGCTTCTAAATCCTTTTCCAAAATATTTCAACAACAGCCGTAGAGAACACTACACTTCCCATGAGCCCCCACTCTGCAGAGGGTGGGGCGTAGGAGGAGCTGATGGGGGAATGTGGGAAAGAATGTGAAGAATTCATTTCCTGTTGAGCAGCTCTCCCAGTGAAGGAAGAGACAAGGAGTCAAGGCCAAGGGTACAGCTCTCCTCACTTGTCCTGTTGGATCACTGGAGGCGCAGCATGGCTGAACCTCTGCTGACGAGGACTTTCTCCAGGCTGAGAGGCAAAAACAGAAACAAATCCAAAGAGAGTGGTGAGTTTTCCATCACTGTTAAACAGCAGTAAACGCATCACGTTTATCAGAAACTTCATTCAGAGAGTTCTTAAAGGAATAATGCACTTTGAGATTTTTATTAATGAAAAGTGCATTATAAATGGAATTCATTATTATTATTAATGTGTGTCCTTAGGTTTTAGAACATCTAAATGCATGTGGTGTGTTCTTAGGTTTTAGAGTTCTTGAAGGCATCGCGTGTGGCCTTGTTTTAGTTTCTAAATGCATCACGTGTCCTTAGGTTTTAGAGCTTCTAAATGCATGTGGTGTGTCCTTAGGTGAGTTCTTAAAGGAGCTGTATGTAACATTTTTTATGAACATATTTCTTCACTCTGCCACATCTCCTGACAGACTGATGTTAGCCAGGTAATCTCTGAAAAAAAAAAAAAAAAAATTGTCCCCTTGCTTCTCCAGGTGGTAAATAAGCATTTCTAAAAAGAAAAAGTGACCCGCCGTTTTCCAGCCAATAAAAACAGAGTTTTTATTCAGCCAATAAAGCTGCGTTCCAGTTGTCCTCAACAGAGCTTCTCACGCCCCAACCCACGCCCCCACCTGTCCCAGCCCCAGCGCCGCGCACGTTCTCGTTCAAAGGATTGGAAAGCGATGCAGGACTGTTTTGTATGTCACACAAATGTATTAAATTCCCCTTCTTAATCCCTGATCAGGACTTTTTTTTTTTCCCAAAAGTCAAATAATCGCTTCATCCACCGCTCTGTACCGCTCCCTCTGCTGACTGCAATGAATGAGGAAGTGAAATTGTCACGAGTGAATTAAAGTAGGGTTCAACGTTGCTGCCAGAGGCTCTGAAGATTTCCTGGTCTTCTGGTGTGCTGGAATAGCGCTCCATAGTTTTATTCAGAATGCTTTTCCCAGTTGAAAATATTTCTAAGTTCCAGCGTTCTCCAGAAACTGCCGACGGCACCTTTAAAGGCATCATGTGTTCTTAGGTTTTAGAGTTTCTAAGGGTGCATTCACACAAGCCCTGTTGTCCTGAACTCGAGTCCATTTGCCTAGAAAGTCTGTTTCGTTTGGGGAGGTGTGAACGCGCCATCAAATTCTGTCATGGAACAAAAAGGTGAACTCTGGCTCACCTAAAAACCTAGTTCTCGGTCCAGTAGAAGAAAACCCGCGGTTTGAGTACAGTGTGAATGCAAGCAGACCGGACACCGCTCCGCAAGCAGGAAGCGACCTACAGTACAGGGAAAACACATGCATTTCTCTTACCTCACGGAGCCATCAGCTTACCTTGTGTGAAAAACAACATTCTCCATGGTCTTCTGCCTCATCTTCTGCTCATGCTGAGCCCAGTGTGGAAAAAAGACAAAATAGAACTCCTAAAACCGATAAAATTTGATGCCACTCTGTTTTTTTAATTTCCAGAAGAAGAAGCGTCTTCTTCAGAGGCTTTTGAGTCGTTTCCTTCAGTAGTTCTTGGTGCATCGCCACGACAGGCGAGTGGGGGAACAGGTTGGTTTGCACAGGTTGACTCGACTGCACAGTGCAGTGTGAATGCAAACCGCACCA
>JBBPBX010051315.1:0-24627 GCA_038048925.1 Garcialebias charrua | reverse complement strand
GGGAAGCAAGGGAGGAAATAAAGTACCGCACCGATGCAGAGAGAAATGACCCAGCTAAGATCTTGGCTATTTTGAGGGAGTTGTATGGTTGCACTGAGTCATATATAACTCTCCAACATGCATTATTTTCTAGGAAACAGCAAGAGGAAGAAACACTGTTACAGTTTTCCTTAGCTTTGATGGCCCTTATGGAGTCAGTAAAGCAGAATGCTCCTGATGGCTTGCTGAATGCTGATATTCTGCTGCGTGACCAGTTTGTAGAGCAAGTGTTAGACAGTGCTCTTCGTCGGGAACTGAAACGGTACGTTCGGGGTCATCCTGCTGCCACCTTGCTGGAGGTGCGTGGGGAGGCAATTAGGTGGGAGAGGCAGGGGTTTCCAGGTGGTGCTAGGGAGCGTAGTCATTCTCTCCCATCCACTTATGGGCGGCAGTATGGGGTTTATGGTAGCTCCCGGCTGGCCCCATCTACTGCTGCCCGCCCTGAGCTCGATGAGTTAAGGGAACTTCTAAAACAGCAACAGGAACAGATTAATCAGCTCACCCGGTGTATTGCTTCTTTTCAGACTTCTTCACCACGGGAGCGGTCTCCTCGTCCGGTGTCAGTGGTCTGTCACAGGTGTCAACAGCCGGGTCACTTTGCCAGAGAGTGTGATGGTGAACGGGTCCGTGCCAAGGTTGACTCTGTGGCCAGGCCGGTTAACCAGACGGAAAACTAGCACCCACCGAGCTGTTGAGCCATAACTCGGGTGGGGGAATAGCAGGCTCGCAACCAGCAGCCACGTCAAAATTGTTGGCATCTTGTCCAGTCATTGATGTCGTTATAGGTGGTATCTCTGTGACTTGTTTAGTAGACACAGGTTCCATGGTGTCAACCATCACTGAGAGCTGTTTTCAGGAACATTTTGCATCATTGGGGCATGATTGCCTTCAGTCATGTCATTGGTTGCAGCTCCGGGCAGCCAACGGTCTTTCCATCCCATATATTGGCTATTTAGAGTTGGATGTTAATCTTTGTGATAAGGTACTTCCGCATTGTGGGATTCTGGTGGTTAAAGATCCCCCTAATGTTGGTTCTTCAGTTCCTGGCATTTTGGGAATGAACATAATTCAGCGCATTTACCAAGAACTCTTTGGGGCACATGGTGGTTCGTTCTTTGACTTGCCTTCAGTTACAAAGTCTCCTGGTCCAGTTGTGGAGGCTCTGCAGCAGTGTCACCAAGCAGCAACTAAGTCCCCAGTGCAGTTAGCTGGTGCTGTTAGGGTCCGGGGCCCTCGAGCAGTGAGGATAACTGGTGGGATTATGAAATTTGTAGCTGCAACCTGCCCTGAACAATTTGCTGGTCAGGTTTTATTGTTTGAGCCCCCAGAGTCTGGCCTACCAGTTGGCTTATTAGCCTCGCCATGTCTCATTCAGGCTGTGCACGGCACTGTTTATGTTCCTGTCTTAAATGTGGGGACTACTGATGTTGTACTTTATCCCCGAACTCACCTTGGTGTGTTGAGTCGAACTGAAGTGGTTAGCCTACCTCCTGATGTGATAGAAATAAGACCTGGTGCTACAATTTCTTCTCATGTGGCTTCTGCTTCAGAGCAAAGCTTGATTGAACCTGTTGATTTGTCTGAACTGACAGAGATCGAACAACGGCAGGTTCAGTCACTTCTACAGAAGTATAGCTCTGTCTTTTCGGCTCATGAGGGTGACTTAGGGTGCACTAATTTGCTTTCTCATGACATTCCCCTGTTAGATGAAATTCCGGTCCGGCAGAGGTACAGACGCATTCCTCCCTCAGAGTACGAGGCTGCCAAGTCGCACATCAATCAGCTCTTACAGAACCAGGTAATAAGGGAAAGCAGTAGCCCTTATGCCTCTCCCATCGTTCTTGTTAAGAAGAAAGATGGCAGCCTTCGTATGTGTGTGGACTACCGTCAGCTTAACAGCAAAACGAGAAAAGATGCTTTCCCATTGCCTCGCATTGAGGAAAGTCTGGACCATCTCTCCGGGGCCCAGTGGTTTTCCACTCTAGACTTAACCAGTGGGTACAATCAGGTTCCTGTATCAGAACAGGATAAGTCAAAAACTGCTTTTTGCACGCCATTTGGACTCTTTGAGTGGAACCGTATGCCCTTCGGGCTTTGTAATGCACCAAGCACATTCCAGCGTCTGATGCAGAGGATGTTTGGAGACCAGCAGTGCCAGTCACTTCTTTTATATTTGGATGACATCATTGTGTTTTCGGGTTCGGTCTCCCAGCACATGGAGCGTTTGGAAGCAGTCCTTGCTCTGCTTCAGAGAGAAGGTCTGAAAGTAAAACTGGAAAAATGTTCTTTTTTCAAACGACAGGTTAAATACTTGGGGCACCTTATCTCAGATAAAGGTGTAGCCACAGACCCTGCCAAGACTGAGGCAGTAGCTAAATGGCCACGTCCCACACAGGTTTCAGAACTACGCTCATTCTTGGGCTTTGCTAGTTATTACAGGCGCTTTGTGGAGGGTTTTGCTAGATTAGCGGGTCCTCTTCATAAGCTGGTGGCACAACAAGTAGGCACAAAGTCCAGGAAGGGGTCTGGTCAGGCTTTTCAATCTGCCTGGACATCAGAGTGTGAGGAGAGCTTTGAGGCTTTAAAAGCAAAATTAACATCGGCACCAGTGTTGGCATATGCTGACTTTTCACGCCCTTTTATTTTAGAGACAGATGCCAGTCTCGGTGGACTTGGGGCAGTGTTGTCACAGGAAACGGAGGGTGGAGTAAGGCCCATTGCATATGCCAGTCGAGGTCTTAACCCTTCAGAGCGCAACATGGCTAATTATAGCTCTATGAAGTTGGAGTTCCTGGCTTTAAAATGGGCCATGGCTGAGAAATTTAGGGAATATCTTTTGGGCCATCGGTGTGTGGTCTATACAGATAACAACCCTTTGAGTTATCTTCATTCAGCCAAGCTTGGTGCAGTGGAGCATCGCTGGGCTGCTCAACTTGCTGCATTTGATTTCGATATTAAGTATCGTTCTGGACGCAGCAATGACAATGCTGATGCACTTTCCCACCAGCCTATATCAGGTAATGGCCTGGAAGAACTTCAGTCGGGCACCTCCATCCCAGAGGCTCTTCGGTGTGCCCCATGTCCTGTTCCAGTGGCTGCAACTCAATTTGTGGCAACTGTTTTGCCATCTCATTCTGTGTCTGACCTTCGCACTTTGCAGGAAGCTGACCCCCTTCTGAAGGACATTTTGGGTTTTTGGAAGAGGCAGGTTTATCCTACTCCCGAGGAGAAACAGCAATTTCCCAAACTGTCCTTGGTTCTTTTAAAAGAGTGGGGTCGTCTTGTTGCAAGAGATGGTGTGGTGTACCGTCAAGTCCATCGGTCAGATGGGGGTGAGGAAATTTTACAACTCATTTTGCCATCCGTTCTTAGAGTGTTTTGACTCAGTTACATCAGGAGCATGGACACCAGGGTGTGGAGCGCACCGCTGAGTTGGTGAGGCAGCGCTGTTACTGGCCTGGGATGTCCAATGACATTAAACAGTGGGTACAAGAGTGTCAACGGTGCCAGGTCGCTAAAAATGGAACATCTAGCTCGGGCACTTTTATGGGTCATCTGTTAGCTTCTCGGCCAAATGAGATTGTTGCCATGGACTTTACCATGTTGGAGCCTTCACGGAATGGCTTGGAAAATGTGCTGGTAATTACTGATGTATTTACTAAATACACAGTTGCTGTTCCAACTCGGGACCAGAAAGCGGCTACTGTCGCTCAGGTTTTGCTCAATGAATGTTTTTTTAGATTTGGGGTTCCAAGCCGCATTCATTCAGATCAGGGTCGGAGCTTTGAGAGTGCGTTGATTCAGCAGCTTTGTAATATGTATGGAGTTAAAAAATCGCGCACTACCCCTTACCACCCTGCTGGAAATGGGCAGTGTGAGCGTTTTAATAGAACACTTCATAACCTTCTGCGCACTCTACCAGTGTCTAGGAAGCAGGATTGGGCTTCCAGTCTTCCCCAAGTACTGTTTTGTTACAACACTACCCCCCATCAGAGTACTGGGGAGTCTCCATTTTTTCTTATGTTTGGCCGTGAACCTCAGCTGCCTGTGGATTTCTTGTTGGGTCGTGTTCAGGATCCTGCACCAGGTGAGGTAGTGGACTGGGTGGCTGAACATAGGATTAGGTTAACTATGGCTTTTCACCATGCTCAGGATAACTTGTTGGCAGCTGCAGGGCGTAGAAAACAGCATCATGATCAAGGCATACGGCAGGTTCCATTACAAGAGGGACAGTTGGTTTACCTGCGTGATCATAGTGTTAGAGGTCGTCATAAAATCTAGGACCTCTTTAACTCAGTTATCCATCAGGTTGTGAGAGCTCCAACAGCTGGAGGGCAGGTTTATACTGTGGCTCCTGTGAGTGACTTGCAGAAAACTCGAAATGTGCATCGGGATATGCTGAAGGCTCGGGTTGGGCCAGAGCCCACACTTGCACCCTTGTAGTCAAAAACTGCCATGCTTACAAGGGGGTTGGATGACTCTCTGGAGGATGATTTGTGCTTGTTGGTCTCTGATATTTCTGTACCTTCTAGCTCCACAGCCCCAGGGTTGCTTCCATTGGTCACTTTGGGAAACTGTCACCCTGTTCAAACTACTGAGGCAGTTCTTCCGTCTTTGCGTCGTACTGCCCGGTTAAGGGTAGGACAGCATTCAAATGTCCATCACCTTCCTCGACCTGTGGTTTATGCTGCAGGATCTAGTCAGCCAGTTTCCAACGCACATTTTGCCATTTTTCAACCCTGGTGTTGAAGTGTGCAGGTCCATCGTCGGGACGACGATGCAACATCGGGGGGTAGAATGTGGTGAGATGGTGTTTCACTCCTTCCCCCCCCCCTCCTTCTGCTCTGTGGACCAGGTGCAGCCACCTCAATCACTGTTGATTGATGGGCGGGGCAGATGCCTATATATTTGGGCAGGCTGCTGCGCGGTGCGTGTATCTTTGCTTCCTTCACTACAGTCGGCTGCTTTATTTCTGCTTGTGTTCTTGATCAGCTCATCTGAGATCGTAAGTGCCAGTTTTCAATCAGTATCTGGGATTGTGTTAGGTTTTTTGGGCGTTACACCTGTCGTGCGTTTCTGCAGCATTGCCCTGCTGGCGTTGCCGGCTGTGGCTGGGGGTTGTTGTGGCGTGCGGCTTCCTTGTAATCCTCACCTGCTGACCTGACCTGCTTCCTCCCTGGTTTGGCTGTGTTTCCACCTCTGGGTAAGCTACATGCAATTTAGACTTTGATTTTTTGTCTGAATCCACAATAATGGGTTTTCTGTTTTAGGCACCTGATTTTATGTCTTGGAGTTGCAGCGCTGTGGACACTCTGCTGTCTTGTCCTGTCTTTCCCTGGTTGTTCGACCCACTCTCATCAAAACCTGTACTGGTCGGGCAGGTGTTGTGGGCAGGGCATTACATCACTCCGTTGAAGAACATTTGGACTGGAAGACGACAACGACCGGTTATGGTTTTAAAGTATTTTCCCTTATTTGAGTCTTCCTCCTTTTAAAGGACTGAGTGATGGACTGGAAACCTTGGTTTTAAAAGGATTGTTTTAATGAAATTGTTTTATTAAATGTTGTAAATTTGCCAAAGTCTGTTCTGGTGTATAATTTAAAGGAGCAATAGCTCCACCTTCTGGTCACAATAGCTGTGTTTCCATCCATTTTCATTTCGTATTTTGAGCTACCTCGCAAATATGTAAATACAAATTAATGCAGATCAGAAGTGTTTCCATCTGCTGGCTTGAAGCGCTTCTACCAAGCCGCGCACAGCGTCATTACGTCAGACGTCAGCGTCATTACGTCAGACGTCAGCACTGCGCATGTCTACAGTAAACAGGAAGTAGCGGTTGAAAACTGAACCCGGCCACACATCTCGTCAAAATCGAGAGAATATTTCAGGTACGTGTTGCTATCGGGCGAGTTGTATTTATTCTGTCATGCCAACTAGTTTTAGCGATGTTACATGTTGTCCGGAGCGGAAACAGCTGAACGTCACGTGACGTGAATTTTCGCTACGTCAGAAATGAGTCGGAAAATGTGTTTCCATTTGTCGTTTAGCGCATCTCAAATCCCAAAAACCACCTCAAGCGAGCGTAAAAACTTTTTAGCGTAATTCAGGAAGTAACCTCGCAATTTGCCGTTTCCATTAAGCTTTTCTGCTGCGCTATTTCAAATTGCGCAGCTAGAAACCTTGATGGAAACACGGCTATTGTTAAAAAAATCTGCATGCCTCTCTTATGATTGTCTATTGTTGATTGTCCAAGGAAAATCTGTTGCTGTTGTCATCATTCTTTAGTTTGTAGCCAGGTCTGTCTTGTAAATGAGTCCTCGAGGCTCAATGAGATGCATAAATAAAGACTGAAAAAGTGCAGTTAAAAGGTTTATATGAAGCTTCCTTTTATAAATATATTTGATTGACATGTATTTTATATTTAGCAAAAAATAGTACTTCATAAAGTGCAAAATATATTTTATAACAATGTACTTGAAGTATATTTAGATACATCTATTTAATTTACATTTTTAGGTTCAGGAAGTGTTACGGCCAATCACAGAGGACAGGAAGACTACAGCCAATCATGTGTTGTGGGTTGGATCTGCCCACTGGCTGCCAAAATTCTGAACCGCGAGCGAGAGGGAGAGTCTGTCAGATACATTTTGCAGCCTGCGCACCTAGTTGTGCTCCGCGCGAGCGCGCTCTGATCTGTTTTCTACGCTCGCGCGCAGCTCCATTCCTCTCACGGGGTCTGATTTGCGCTCGCGCGAGTCTCATTTGTTCACTCAGGGTGTGTATTTACTCTCGCGAGATTTGTATTTGTTCTCGCGGGATTTGACATGATTTTAATCCCATAGTAAACAGGGCCTAAATAAAGGTTGAATGAATGAATGTCCCTAACTTGGACCTTGAGTACACAATTTCGTTCCACCTCATGTTCCACATGTGAGGCAAATGACAACAAAAGCCTTGTATCTTATTCACAACACACAGTTCAAAATGTTTTATGGTTTGTTTTGTTTCTATGTAATTAAAGAAGAAAGAACTGATCAGCTGTTTAGATTATTGTGAACATGTAAACTTTATTGTTTGAGCTTGTCTGTACACACACAAAATACTGTATGTCTGAATAAACTAAAATGATTCACTTTTCCATTTACACACATATATAAAATGCACATAGTGTGGCTGCATTATCCTTAAACAAATATGCTTAACTACAATGGGCTTTTAACCTTAAATCAAAACGAATAAAACGTTGGTTACGTATTGTAACCCCAGATTCTTTGAATGCAGGCGTAGCCCTTTAAGTCACGCCCTAGTGGTTTATCCCTGCACTTCGCGCCAATCACTGAAGATTTCTAGTCCACGCCCACATGCCGTGGGCCCCGCCTCGGTCTGCTATTTACTCCGTTGCTGACCGAGTATCGACTCCCAACAAGTTAACATTTTTAGCCAATTGAGAGCCAGGGAGGACTAGGGGCTTAAAGGGCTACGCCTGCGTTCATAGAATATGGGGTTACAATACGTAACCAACATTCTATTTCATGCAAGCTGCCGCCCTTTAAGCCATGCCCTAGTGGGTTAAAGTCGGAGCAGGATATGGTCCATGCCTCACTGGGTATGACTGGAACCAAACAACCTGGCAACCGCAACCCTCATTGAAGGTACTAGCAGGTGAGCAATCTGATAACTGATGGTGAAATCACAATATTAATTGAAGCAGAGTCAGAAGGTAGGTACCACATGTTCTATTGACTCGACTGTACTGTATCACCCATCAATAAAGACGGAAACGACTGTCATTTAATCAATAATTTTATTGAAAATGAAAAGTTTTTACTCCGTTGCAACCCTGAGGACAAAAAAATGTCAAAGAGGAGTTGGAAAAATCTCACAGATAAAAACAGATGAAGGAAGTTACTGATGACCAGGAAGCTGCAGAGCAGGTATCCTATACTGACACACCATTGAAAAAGGCTGTGAGTGTTGCCATCCCTCGAGTGGAATGAGCTTTAATGCCCTCGGAAGGCTGTAGGCCAGCAGAACTGTAAGCCTGGGAGATGGCCTCATACAACTAATGCAACAACCGTTGAGGGGTCAAAGGTTTACCCTGAGAGCCTTCTCTGAAATGTACAAAGAGCTTATAAGTTTTACGTATTACGGCTGTGCGTTCTACATAATATCTTAGAGCCCGAACAGGGCAAAGCAAGTGAAGCGGCTCCTCCTCTGGTTTGGAGTGAGGAGCAAGGCAAAAACCATCCAGTGTGATGATCCTGGACTTGAATGAAGACGTTATGACCTTAGGTATGAATGTTGGATTAGGCCTAAGTTCAGCAGAACTCCTATCTCCTTGTATTTTTAAGAAGGAAGGAAAAACAGACAGTCCAGAAAGGTCACTTACTCTTTTAGCTGACGTAAGAGCCAACAACGGAGCCATTTTAAATGATAGGAACTTTAGCATAACCTCATTAAGCGGCTCAAATGGAACCATAGTTAATGCGTTCAACACAGTAACCAGATCCCATTGAGGAGCCAAGGCCCAGGAAACCGGTCTAAGACGACGAGCGCCTCTCAAAAAAACGTTTCATTAGGGGATGAATAAACACTGTTCTATCATTAAACTCCTCATGACATGAAGAAATTGTTGTAGCATATGTTAGAATAGTGCTGAAAGCTAAATTTCTGTCCAGCAATAATTGTAAGAATGACAAAATTGGACCCAAGTGACATGAACATGGGTCCAGTCGTTTTCTCATGTATGTCTACAAATCGCTGAACAGTCTCGCCCCCGCCTATCTCTCGGATCTGATTCACCCATATGTCCCTCCACGTGCTTTGAGGTCAGAGGATCAGGTACTCTTAATAGTTCCAGAAACTCGCCTTAAGCGCAGGGGTGACAGGGCGTTCTCTGTAGCAGGCCCAAGACTCTGGAACGAGTTACCGCTGCTCATCAAACAGGCCCCCTCCCTCTCAGTTTTCAAATCCCGGTTAAAAACTCACTACTACTCCATCGCTTTCAATGCCAGCTGATTTGTATTGGATCGTTTGATTTATGATCTGCAATGTTTTTATGTTTTTCGTGTTGTACTTCATTGTCTGTGTTACCTGTTGCGTGTTTGTTTGTCCAGCACTTTGGTGTGGACTTGTTCCTGTTTAAAGTGCTTTATAAATAAAATGGTATGGTATGGTTTCTCCATGCACAAACGCTGGAAAGCAGCCCATTTTGAAGTGTAAACAGCTATTGTAGACTGTGCACATGAGCCTTGTATGGTTCCAATGTCATCTTTAGAAATAACAAGGTTTTCTAGATGCTGTCGTTCAGCATCCAGGCCCACAATTGTTGGCCTATTACCAGAGGGCTCCTTATTGCACACCCTGCCTGCAGAAGAGTGTCATCTCTCCAAGGGATTTTCTAGGAGCGGCCTGTCGGCTGCTGTAGGACCGGAAACCATAGTGCGTTCACACGCTCTGGAGCGATAAGAATTACTGATACTCCCTCCTCTCTTACTCTTTCCAACAGTGTTGATAGCAGAGGAACTGGAGGGAAAGCATAATTCAACACCCTCGGCCACGGTTTGTGAGCAAACGCGTCCACCCCCAGCGGGGGGGGTGTCGAGGGGACTCAGGGAGAAGAACAGGGGGCACTGTGAATTCTCTTGCGTCGCAAACAAATCCACTTCCGCCCTCCTGAACCTGGACCAGATTTGAGACACCAGGTCCGGGTGTAGCATCCAATCTCTGTCCAGAGGCCCCCCTCTCGACATGATGTCGGCACCTCTGTTTAGCACACCTGGGATGTAAATAGCCCTCAGTGATCTGAGGTGAACATTTGCCCATTAGAGTAGCTCCCTGGCTGTTTTCAACAACTGGGCTGAGCGAACCCCGCCCTTGTTGTTTATGTAAGCTACGGCTGTTATGTTGTCCGTGTGTACGTGTAAGGATGTGGCTCCCTCTGGTGGTCGTCTCCTTTCGCCCATCTTGTCCTGCATGTTGTCTTGTGTTCTCAGGTGTTTGATTTAGGTAATTAGGCTGTGTACTGTATATAGTTTGCATTTGTGTGCATGTCTTTGTCGGGCCATTCATCTTCCTACCCTGGTGTGTCGTGTTCTTTGCAGCTCCTTGGTTTTTGTGAGTACAACTCCTCGTGTTGAAGTTTTTGTATTAAGCCACAGTTGAGCTCTTGAGTTTTTGTTATTAAAGTATTTTTGACTTTTTCCTCGTGTCTCTGAGTGTCCGTCTGCACCAATGGACTCACCCTCTCCCACACCACGCTGGATATTAAAAGTAATGGCCCGACCATAAACAGTGAGTCCAGCGGGCGGTACTTCCAGAGGCAAAAGGTGACGGTCTCCGCTCGAAGAGAGCAGCCGTCACAGACGTGATCCCTGCAGCTGCAGTTTCCTGCGGCCGCTCTTATGCCTGCTGCAGTCTCCGTAGTTTTTCCACCTCCTGCAGTCTCTGTTTTCATTCAGTACATGGATCACACCCAGTTCAGACTTTATTTTTCTCACCTGCCCGTTCTGTTTTTTCCTCGCCGTCTGGTGCCGGAGTGCGCCGCTGAGGTTTCGCCGTCTGCAGAGGTCCTGCGCCGCTGTTCGCCTCTTCGCCTTCCAGGGGGTCCCCGCGCCGAGGATGACGCCTCTACTGTTCTTCGGAGGGTCTCCGCGCTGGGGACGCCTCTGCTTCGTGGGTGCTCGCGCCGCTGATGCCTCGGCGTCTACAGGGGGTTCACGCGCTGACGACGCCTCTACTCGCTTCGGAGGGTCCTCACGCCGCTGAAGCCTCGACGTCTGCAGGGGTTTCCCGCGCCAGGTGACGCCTCTACTGTCTTCGGAGGGTCCTCGCGCCGGTGACATCACTGCTGCAGAGGGTCCTCGCTCTTCCGACGCCTCCGCATCGATGGAGGGTCCCCACATCGATGACGTCTCCACGTCCGATGACGTCACTACGTCCAATGTCCGATGACGTCACTACGTCCGTTGACGTTTCTACGTTTTGACGCTTGTTAGTTTTTCTGGGTTTAGTCTTTATTTAATTCTGGTTTTTGTATGTTTTTGCTTTGTGTTTGGCTTTTTGTCCCTTGTCCTGGTCCCCTGTCCCTGTGTTCTCCTTCGTGCCCGCCCTGGTTGTTTGGGGGTGTTCCTTGGGGACGCCTGGGGGCGTCTTTGAGGGGAAGGTACTGTAAGGATGTGGCTCCCTCTGGTGGTTGTCTCCTTTCGCCCATCTTGTCCTGCATGTTGTCTCGTGTTCTCAGGTGTTTATGATTTAGGTAATTAGGCTGTGTACTGTATATAAGTTTGCATTTGTGTGCATGTCTTTGTCGGGCCATTCATCTTCCTACCCTGGTGTGTCGTGTTCTTTGCAGCTCCTTGGTTTTTGTGAGTACAACTCGTCGTGTTGAAGTTTTTGTATTAAGCCACAGTTGAGCTCTTGAGTTTTTGTTATTAAAGTATTTTTGACTTTTTCCTCGTGTCTATGAGTGTCCGTCTGCACCAATGGACTCACCCTCTCCCACACCACGCTGGATCTTAACAGTACGAGGACGTCCTGTTGATGAAGCATGTGCGCAAAGTGTTTCAGAACTTTGTGCACTGTCAATAACTCCCAACACGTTTATGTGGAGAGACGTGCCAGGTGGCCATGTCCTGTCCACCATCTGAGACTGACATGTCCCCCCCCCAACCGGAAAGAGACGCATCGGTAAAGACCGCCCTCCATGACGCCACTTTTCCCAGGGGAACCACCTCTGACAGAGTCTTGGGGTTCCCCCAAAACATCAGGTCCATCCTCACAGACAGAGGGACCGTGAGATAGCACCTTTTGTGGCATAAAGGGTCTATTCTCTGACAAATAAAACCATCTCTGCAACTTCTGCATGTTCAATAAACCTAGTTTTACCACCGTGTGCCCGACGGCCATCATTCCTAACAGCCGCATAATTGTGATTGCCAACACTGTCTGTGGTCGGACGCGGTGGAGGAGTGACGTCGGCAATTCTTTTCTCTCGTTTGACAGGACCGCTTTCCTTGTTATTGAACATAAGTTGACACCCAGAAAAAGTATTTGTTGGGTTGGTGAAACAGAACTTTTCTCCCAATTTATGGCAAAGCCTAAACTGGTCAGATGACTCACCAAAATCTCCGTCTGTGTTGTTGCCTCCATCTTGGAACCAGCCAGAAGCAACAGATCGTCGATGTAATAACTGATCCGGAAGCTTCTCGAACGCAGCGGTTGTAGCGCTGCTTCAATGACAGTTGTAAAAGTCTGTGGCGCAAGCGCGTACCCGAATAGTAGGTGATTGAACTCGTAACAGGTTCCCTGAAAGGCAAACCTGAGGAACTTCCTGTGTTTTGGCACGATTGATATGTGGATGTAAGCATCTCTGAGATTGATTAGTACCATCTAGTTCCTTGACTTCACATTCTCGAGAACGCGCTTCAACGCTAACATATGAAAGGAACCCCTTGATTGAGCATGTATCAGGGTATATGAAAGGGACGTTTCAAAATGTAGTTGTTGAACGTTGACAAGTCTAAAATCGGCCTGAGACACCCTGATTTCTTGGGGACTAGGAAATATTTTGAAAAATAACCATTCATTTCCTCATCCGGAGGGACCCCAGAAATGATAGGTTTCGCCAAAAGTTCCTGTAGTTCCACTCAGTGCCGCCACCCTGTGCATGAGATGAGAGTTTCGTCTCCAAAACTCCGTTGAACCTGGGCGGCGTCATTGCAAACTGTAGAGTGTAACCGTCTCGAACCAGATGCCGTAACCATTTGTTCAGAGAGAAAGTTTGCAGTCATATCGCTCTGTGATCTATCAAGGGGGTAGCCATCTTGTTCTGCTGCCTGAGTAGACATAACCTGGCCTCTACCGCTGTCAAGTGGACAGAGTCCGCGTTGGCCCAAGGGAGGCCGGTCTGAAAAAGGACGTTTACCGCATGCCGCCTCATGGGTGCAGCACTGACACACGTTTGAATCATGTGTACATGAGAAACATCTTTTTTGGGATGGGTTAGTGACATTACCTGCTGTTTGACTCGTTGTTGACGAAGGCAGAAATGTCCTGGCTGGAACTATTGTGTCCAGGCCAGGTTCATGAGAGTTAACTGTGTTAACAAGTGCAGATGATTGTCTGACATGACTGTACAATGCAACGCTGTGTGCCTGCTGGCCGTCATGTACGCAAGTCCCCGTCCTCTTGTGGAGTGGTTACAGGGGGAACATTGAAACCACTTGTAGCTTGGCGTTGTGTGGAGGAATTTGCTTTGTTTGTACTGCACGAACCTGGATATGTGTTCACGGACCTCGGAAAAGAGGCAACCAGTATGTCTGAATAAAAAACATTGTTTTCAAGGACAGATTTTTTATTATCAGAAAACAAAAAAACTACTGAACACATCCCTTTCACACCGTCATTTTTTTATCATGTCTCTCTTTGCACCCTGGTGCTAGCTGGCCCATGAGTTCTGCTTGCGACCCTTGCCTCTGGAGCTCCCGGCCTGCTGGTAATTGTAAGCCGGGTGTCCTCTGGACGGAGCTGGGGTCTGTGGCACAGCAAAGGCGTGTGACTTGATGAACGTCTCTGCATGCTGCAGTATGCCCTACTCTGCTCCCTAGGGCGCACCGGTCCGCATACAGCACGGGGGTCTACCCGAGGCGACACAGCGTGTTTCTTCACCTGCTCGAGCGCCTCCATGGATGAACGCAGCTGCTTGAACACGGACTGGTAGTGCTCATCAAACAGATCCTGTGTTGAAATTGGCCCCTCCAAGAGCTGTCGTTTCACCTCCTCCGTGATGGTGGGAGACAGCTTGAGCCACACTTGTCGTTGGAGCAGTGTGGCCCACTCTGTGGTCCAAACAGAGCAGGTCGCCAGTGCCCCGCACAGGTTGTTGATGGCGTCGAGAGCTGCTCCTACCTTCTCGTGCATCGGCTCCCGCCCGACTCCGAGCGCCAGGAGCGCAATGTTATTTGCTACGGCACCAACCTGAGAACCACACCTATGGATACGGTCCTGCATCTTTGTGGTGAACTGATCTGCAGGTGAGGGTGATTTGCAGGCTTCACCACATGTTTGGCAGCTTTCAGTCTGAAAACTGAGGACAAGCTCTACTCCAGCGGTGGGGCCGGGGGAAAGGTCTGGTCCGTCAGCCCTTGGACCTTCGTCACCGGAACAAATGACGAGACAGGAGCTCTCATTTTTAAAGGTTCATGTCTTTCTGCCAGCAAGGCGAGAATATCCGGGAAACACAGCCAGATCATCTGTGCCTGGTTCACCGGCTTCGCAACGAAACATTCAGCCAAGAACGGTGTCAAAGATGCCTGTGTGGTGCCTTCAGAGACCATCATGTTGCACTTGCTCGCTGCCTACCTCATTATGTCGGGCAATGCGTTGACCAGGTTGTGAGGACCCTGCTCGACCGTGTCGGGTTCCGACTGTCCTTCACCCTCAGGAGATGGTGCCCTGCTGTTGCACAACTCCGTGTCAAAAAAGCTGGCAGGTAACTGGGTCCAGATCTGCTGGCAGGCAGGATGGTACCTGTGCGTTGGTCGTGGTGGCCATGCCGACCACGTCTTCTTCCTCGGTGGGGGGTAGGGTCGGTTCCGTGCACTTCAGCAAAAGTGGGGCAACACGATTGCTGGCACCTTCCAGCTGGGGAATGAAGGGTGAGACCAGTCCCAAACCCCCAGCGGGGAATAGGCCGGCCTCGCTAGCTACCCCATGGATGCATAATCCCCCTTCTCCAAGAACCACAGGGGGGCGGAGCAACCACCATCGGCTGAGCCTCCGTTGTCGTCCGGACACCAAGGTCGAATCGACGCTCCCTTTTGTCCTCAGACAGGAGCTGGCAGGCGAGACACTACGGGTGTTGAACCATAGCCTGCTACGCATGTTCGACTCCAAGACACATCTCGCACACACAATGCTTGTCGGCCTACAGCATGAAGCCGGGGTTGTATCCTGTGCACTTCTTAAAAGATTGTCTGGAAGTCATCGTAGGATGAAATCTTCTGTATCATATGGCATGAAATTTTTTAGGGAGTCTATTCTCGAGCGTGGACTAGAAATCTTCAGTGATTGGCGCGAAGCGTAGGGATAAACCACTAGGGCCTGGCTTAAAGGGCGGCAGCCTGCATGAAATGGAACTGCCCCAAGGTAATGTTTTTTAGTTTTTGTTTTTTCATGTCCCCATCTCCCAAATTTGAAACAACTGTTTACAGCTAATAATACTCTTCCTGTCTTTGGGGCAATGGTATGACCATTTCACCAGCTTGTAAGCTCTTTTCATTTAACCTTTATTTAAACAGATAAGTCACATTGAGCCTCAAAGACTCATTTACCAGTGATATCTGTTGGACAGACAACAAAGGTGGTGAAAAATGACATAGGAATTTTGACCTCTGTTTGAAGGTCAAAAATTTGGTAATGAAAAAATGCTGCAGAGGATGGCCATAGGCAAATCCAGAGTCCTGAAATGATGATGGAATGTTTATTCAGCTGGGCTCCTATGATAAGTCAGTGGAATTCCTTAGCAGAAGAGTTGGGAGGGGTGAGAGTGTCAGGTTTACAAAACTTATGCAGGCGTGTTGAGATAAGACGGCCTGTCAAGGCCAGTCAGGGAGCCAAATTTCAGATAAACACGGTTTGTTTTGGGGACAGGCAGAACTTTAATGACATCTACCTTCCATCTGTGTCGGTCCACTCGCTTTTGAAATGTCCAAATTAAAATGACCACGCCAATGGAACGTCCCTGAGAAAATCCCCGAGATCATTCAGCCAAAAGTCTGGATTATCGAGACATAAGCCATCATGTAAGGCAGGCACCCTGACCAGGTCCAGATTATCCGAAAAACGTCTTCCTTGTGTGTTGATAGACCCGGAACCAGCCAAATCCAAAAAGCAGGAACCAGTTATCATGAATCCAATTATATATGCGTCCTTAAGATCCACAGATGACAGCAGAGATAGACACATCATCAAGTCTTCCAAGTCGATGAGATATCCAGCTATGTGCATGCCAAGCACATGATGCTGACATTTTGCAGAAGGCAGGGGAGGGACTCATTGTTTATGCCTTGCATACCACTATGAGTCCTTTCCACTTGGCTGAGGAGCTGATAGTCCCTGTATCAAAGGTTTATGAAATTATTGGTTCAGTTTTCACATTTCTGTACAATTTTTAATCAACTCACTGTTTAATAGACCCATTCAGTGTTGAAGGGGTAGGGATAGATCACATAAGATGTTCACTTGAAAGGATCCTAACATATATTTTTCTTTTACCCCCACTAAAATGATGGTGTTGAGAGCAGAACACAACATCTGTCCACTCAAGAAGCGGGATGAGACTCACATTTGGATGATGAGTTGTACACCGATCGGATAACTAACAGAATACCACATTGCCTGCTCTTCTGGAGTTTATTGCCATGGCCATAAATAATGTTTTTAATGAAATGAGCTGAGGTGGCATCACCCACTATGAGATTATATAATGAGTGAACGGAACACCGAAATTGTCTCGTTCAATGGGAAAATTAAGATTAGCTCATCTTTGTGGCTTAATGCACATCCACTAACATTCTGGAGGCTATTTTTAGCCAATTAACAGTGAAATCAGCTCATAGCTGAAGAGTAAACAAGCTGCTGCCTCCAGAGGGGGAAAACGGAAGCGTACCATAATAGGAACAGATTACTCAATCTATTTACTCTCTTTTTTTAAATACAACAGCACTTGAAAACATCTGAACCCCATGAGCAGTTTAGTTTTCTGTGCTTTTATTTTTTGATAAGAAATGACTATTATGATCGGAAATTTAATATACTGGGAACAAACATTTGAAGCGGGCATTAAACTAAATAAAATGCTAACAAATAAATTCCCTACTGCACCGGCCAAATCAAATGAGTGATTAGATGAAACATAATTAGGATCTTGATTAAGGAAAAGGTAATTACTGTAGACTTTTTTTTTTTGGTCCAAGTTTTTATTTTTTTATTTGTTTAAAGGTAAAATAAGTTACTGGGGAAAACATACCAGAAAATGGCATACATACAAAAGAAAGTATATATCTTATGTGAAGACATATATTTATATCATGATCAAAGTCAAAGTCAACTTTATTGTCAGAACTGCTATATGTACAGGACATACACAGGACCGAAATTGCGTTTCTCTCAGTCCCTCGGTGCAACAGTAACCATCTAAACACTAAACACTAAAACATTTAATACACATAAGCATAAAATAGTAAAAAAGTGTAACACTGTCCTGAGTTTTTTCATAATAGTATAAAAGTATGAAAATTTACACCAACACTGAAACACCAAACACCCCTAAAACACCAAACACCCAATGAACATAAGCATAAAATGAAATAATAAAAGTGTAATACTGTCCTGAGTTTTTGCATAGTAGTATGAAAAGTATAAAAACGTAAATCTATAAAATAAACTGAAGTTTCTAGCGTTGACATTTGCAAAGAGTGGCACAGCAGCATATAAGTTAATGTACACAGTATATGTATGAGGTAGTTGATGTTGGTATAGAGGCAAAGTGGCATATGCAGTGAGGCACATAAGGCACATTTGGCATCCTTAGATAAGGCTAGTCAGAGAATGCTGTATATGTATCTGCAGTAGTGTAGATAAAAGATGATGATAAGGTTACTGTGAATCACCAAGTACAAATGAAGATTTTGCAAAATGACTGTCAACATAAAAGTTTTGATGGGGGAAAAAGTTAAAAACTGCCATTTGTGCTTGGAGACCCATTTTCTTAATAACAGGTGTGCTAATTACTAAAAGAAAACACACGGTGTGTAACGAGCTAGAAATGAGGGCCGTTGGGGACATTTACTGACAATAGAAGTAAAAGAAGCAAAACATAACGTGAATAATAACAGAAGGAAAATAAAAACCTCCAAAGAAACAAAAACAAACACACGAGAGATGGTAAGTAAATGCTAATTGTGACACTAAAGACAAATGCAGTTGTATACCATACCACTTTATTTATAAAGTTGTAAAAACAACAACAAGGCCAACCAAAGCGCAGTACAGGACACAGGACAAAAAATATAAATCCAAATGGATAAACATAAGAACTAACTAACATTATAGAATATAGATGAGTTAAAAAGTAAAAAATTAGCACTTTGAGATCTGTTTGATGTAAAGTGCATTATAAATAAAAGTTATTATTATTATTATTATTATTATTAAAATCAATTCACATAGTGTCAAAAGCCAGGGAATAAAAGTGAGTTCTTAAATGAGACTTAAACATGAGAGTAGGAGCCTGTCTTTAAAGCTCCACTGACATCATCTTTTAACTTTCCATAAAATGGCACAACATATATATATATATTAAGATTGACCTCTGATCGTTTTTGCTAAAACAATGTTAAATTAATTAAAATTCCTCTCAAAAATAGTTTAAAATTAGCGCCATTTTTTTCACATGATAAATACGGATTTACCCATCGCGTGATTATGACGTCACTTCCAGAAGCTTCGCAAATTTACCTAGCAAACAACAATGGCAGAGCCTGTAGATCGCGTGATTATGACGTCACTTCCAGAAGCTTCGCAAATTTACCTAGCAAACAACAATGGCAGAGCCTGTAGAATCCGATGACGAATTGAGCAATTATAGTGTAGATCTGAGTGACTTGTCCTCAGTTTGTGAAGGAGAACTTAGTTCTAGCGATGAACAAGAAGAAGTAGGTTTTAATTTAGGTCAGGAACCCTATTTATTTGAGCCTTCTTGTTCAGGAAGTGATGATTCTGAGGAGGAGGGTGAAGTGGTGCCTGAAGCCGATTTAAGTCGTCTGCAGAGCACTGAATGGTAATGCTTTAATTAATGTATCTAATAATTATTCAATATAAAATAGTTTTTAAAAAATCAGTGCCTTTGAAGTTTGCGTTTCATTTACCTGAAAACGCTTTCAGTTGCTCAGGCTTTTATGACCTGATTTTATTGTATTTTTTTTATTGATATTTGTAGTTTTTATTCTGTGTATACTTTTAGCATTCATTTTAATGTACAGCGCTTTGTGATTTTATATCTGTGATAAGCGCTCTAGAACTAAAACGTACTTAAACAAGTTTATTCAAACATACATTCTGAAAAACACCCTTCATATTTCCACTGTTGTAATGTGCATGTATACATGCACTGAATGTTCACCTTGTATTAATAAAACTGAAGTTTATGACAATCATTACATTTAAATATAAAATTCTGTCAAAAACTGTCAAAATAATGTACATTTTCATAGCTGGATCATCAGGGTGTATTTCTTTTCAGCTGTTTTAATCAAAATATTTCAGTTTGTGTTTTCAGGTTTGTTTTTGTTCATTTTTCAATTGCTGCTTAAACATTTTAGTTTTCTGACTCTGACTTACTTGTTTAAAATGAGTCCACAGGTTGCACATCTGTAGCACCGTTGAATGCTGACTGGACAGATTGTTGATGGTTATGAAGAGCTACAGGAGCTACACACGACTGTCACTCATAAAAATGAAAAAACAAAACACTTTTCACTGGACACTAAATCCAAATTAAAACAATATGATATTCACCCTATTTTTGTTTAATCATATAAATACTTTTCATTCAATTAAAATGAAATCTTGTATTGAACGCCTTTTGCGAGTTTATCATGTCCTGGACGACTGAGAATCTTCACCAGCATATTAAAATAGAAAACTATAATGAATGTAAAGTAAATATTTCTCCACTGTAAATAAAGCGTAACTGTTATATCACAAAGATTATATAAGTACAGTATATATTTACAATATACAAAATATAAAATCTTTTATTGTATTGATAAATATTGTAAACAGACACTTCAATGGATTTGAAAGACACCCTGATGCACGCTGAATAATCCACGTAGAAATATCTTACAAAGCTAAACCAGGTCCTCCAGACATTATTAAAACAAAACAAAGGGAGTGACAATTCTGTTATTCTTCTTTATTGATTTGTTTTTTTAATGCCCAGATTTAGCTTTTTAGATATTTTTTTAAAACCGTTTATTAAAATGATACAATGGCAATTTACTTATTTTATAAAATGCAATGAGCATAACAAAATTACAGTTTTACATTGTTTAGTGTGTTTGTTTTGTAAAGTTATTACTAAAAATAACTTAAAAATTCAGAAAAATATGAATGTACAAAATCAAGTAAAACATGTTTATTTTTCCAGGTTTACATGTACATCTCTGTTTCCAATTGTTTTTTTTATGTTCTATTGTAATTTTATTTAAAAAAAAAGATTAAGAAAAATATCACTGTATAAAATCCACTAAAATAAGTTTCTTTTTACAGGTGTACCTGTACAAATTGCCAGCCATTGCCAACGGTTATTGAATGTCAATGTTGCAAAGAAATACCAGAGGTTATGGAAGAAATGCATCGTATGGCTGAAGATGTGACATGCGTGACCCAACTGTCTTATTTTGAGGAATGTTGTCTGAGTGTTCAAGTCCTAAGAATTGCAAACTTGACCTTCATCAACCACTTCAGGAGGCATGACGCTCAACATTCACAACAACATGAGTGAGTATGAAACTGTTTTAAATTTTATGAAATATCTATACACAAATACTTACCTAAAAATCACCATACATATTAAACATAACCATGCATATTTTGCAGAAAATATCGTTACATAGCCTACAGGCAATTTGTCCTTATGGTTTATGGTCATCTTGGACGACACGTCAGAGTACCACTTCCTTCATGTGTCGTGACTCGGATCAGAAATACTTTTCCGGCAGCAGCAGCAGGAGGAGCAGCAGGAGCAGGATCAGCAGCAGCAGGAGGAGGAGCAGCAGGTGCTTACACTGGCTTTCGATGGCCTCCGCTTGAATGATCAATGGTATCTGGACCGTCTCTCTGCAACTGCTGTGTCTATGTCGGGTCGCTGGAAGTTGTTGCTGAGTGGAGGTGGAACGACAACTTCTTCTCCAGCCTGGTCCTCTGGTTCACCTTTGCAGAGAGATAGTACCTTCGTCCAAACATCTTCTACATTAGCTATGTTTCCATCCAATTTAAATTCGATTTTTGAGCGAATTTTAGAAAATTTCGCTAAAATGTAAATTAAAATTATGAGGATCAGAAGTGTTTCCATTAAACTGGCTTGAAGCGCATCTGCAATGCCACGCAAAGCGTCTCTACGTCAGACGTCAGCGTCATTACGTCACACGTCAGCGCCATACGTCAGACGTCAGCGTTACGCACTTCCACAGTAAACAGGAAGTAGCGTTTGAAAACAGACATCTCGGCAAAATGGAGAGAATATTTCAGGTATGTGTTGCTATCGGGCAAGTTGTATTTATTCTGTCATGCCAACTAGTTTTAGCGATGTTACATGTTGTCCGGAGCGGAAACAGCTGATCAGTCACGTGACGTGAATGTTCGCTGCGGCAGAACTGAGTCGGCTAATCTGTTTCCATCTGTCGTTTAGCCGACTCAGCTCTGAATCGACTCCCCAAAAACTACCTCAAGCGAGCGTATAAACTTTAGAGCGACTTAGAGGAAGTTAACTCGAATTATGCCGTTTCCATTTAGCTTTTCTGATGCGATGCTTCATAATGCGCACCTAGAAACCTTGATGGAAACACGCCTATAGACTGTCAAATAAACAACAAACAAAAAAACAAACACATGTAACGGGTGTCAGAATCCCGGACCCGTTAGCAGCAGATGAAGCTGGAAAAACAGCATGTAAATGAGCACATGGGAGACGCAGTCTGTGTTACTCCTGTTTCTCTCAGCTTCTTTATTGAACAAACCAGCTCATTTAATTGTCAATACAGCCCAATTTATAGTTCAGTAATTTACTGTATATATAATCTATGTAGACATTTTCCATCATAGACATAAACATCAACATTAACGTTCCTTTAAACAGGAATAATACCATCATCCCGGACCCGTTAGCAGCAGATGAAGCTGGAAAAACAGCATGTAAATGAGCACATGGGAGACGCAGTCTGTGTTACTCCTGTTTCTCTCAGCTTATGAGAAACGGCAGAGCAACAGGCAGCTCAGAGTCCCCATGCGTCACCTACTGGTGAAACACCGTTATTACACCCCTCGTCACTAACACCTGTTAACAACAAATAAAATATCTTCTTATCAGAACCCCATAAACATTTAAAGAAATGCATGTTTGTTTGGTTTTTTTCCACTTTTGTGAGCACACACCAGTGGGTATCACACACACATACAAAAACAATATGATTGTATTATGCCCTGATGACTTGTCATTTTATTTTAAATAGAAAATTTAGTTCACTGTGTGTTAGTTTGGTGGTTCTGTTTTAATTCTTTTTTTATTATCTTTTTTGTAGCTAGTGTCCAGTGCTTTGTTTCAGCTATGGCTGTGTTAAAGCGCTTTACAATTAAAGTTGATTATGCTGATGTTGACATCTGTATTAGTTCAGCTTTTTGTGATAATAAATTTCTTAACAATTTTCATTTCATGTCATTGTCTAATTAAAAACAAAATTCATCAAAGAAATGTTAATTATAATGCTTAAAGTTTTAAAGAGATTTGTGAGATCTTGTAGAATGACTTACCATATGTAGGATCCTCTACTATCTTCTTGACGACATATTGTCCTTTTTTCCACTTTGGAAAGGACAATGCAAAGCGAGGTTTTCCTGCAATCGTTGATTGTTGTTCCCTTGATGCATTTTCGTTAAAATGCAGAACGGCCATCAATGTTCTGTTAAAATAATGATATGTTAATTTAGGAATTATTACAACATTTAGTAGTTGCCAATAATTTTATTTAATTACCTGCACAGTTGACCTTTGTAGGAGAACACGTATGTCTTTGGAGCAAAGTGATTCAACAGGCTGTGGAAGTTTTCGAGTGAAGATGTCTGTTCTTGTCCGGACAGCTGTTTGATGTCTTTCACTAGCAAATTAGCAGAAACAATATTTTCCAGTCTGACCATAAGCTTGGAATCTGAAAGTACATCATTTTAAACAAAGATTAAAATTTGATGTAGAAAATTCTTATTTATAAATAAACAAACATGTTCACCTATAAAATATAAACAACTTACTTGGTTTTAGCCATTTTTTCCGAGTAAGCCTTGGATGCAAACAATGAGGGAAGAGCTCATCATTGTGTTCGTGGATGTTGACAATGTGGTCGAGCAGAGACAGCCATTTAGAAACGATAAGATTGGGTTGGTCAGGAGGGGTTGAGATGACAGACCAGTAGAGATGGTTCACTATGCTGCTGACCCAGTCTGAAAGAGGATTACATTCCTTCTCCTTCGATAAACTCCACAGCTTCTTCTTCAGGGCTGAAATTTTCAGAGAAAATTAAATTAATTAATTAATTAAATAATCATAAGTCAATATAAACAATACTAAACCATATACATTTTATTAAAGACATTTTACGTACACTTTGCTATGTGCCAAATGTCGAAAAAGTGGGCGATGTCAGGCTTCTCGTCCTTTAGCCATTTTCTTATTTGAACATGCCTGTCAGTAACCATCTTTCCTATTTTGAGGTCTTTGTTCTCAAGAAATGTAATTGACCGTTTCAGTCCTTCTTTCTCCATGTGAGTGGCTCCACCAACCTCATTACTCTAAGACATAAATAATATAATTAGTTATGTTTCCATTCTCTGTCAAATGATTGTTACTAATAGTAACTTTAAAAAGTAATTAACAAAACAATTCATTCCTTACTTGTACTAGCTGTGTATCGATGATGGCGTTGACATCAACCTCTAGCATCGTGTATGAGCCATACTTAGCACTGTGTCCAGGGCTGTCAGAACGACCATCTCCAGCTAAAGCAAGTGGCCTTTGTTCAGCTTGCAAACATTCCAGCATACAACTTTGTGAGTAATTCCAGACTGTTTTAACTGCTGGAAAAAGATATTGTTGCTGATGCCTAAAAAATGTTCTAAGTGTGATGACTGCCATGTTCATATGTTTGAACATTCGCAGAACCTTACTGGCTAGAGCACCACTACAGAGAATAGCTGATGAGAGTAAAATGTTTCCTGTCGGGATATTTCCTGTGTATGACTGACTGTACCAAGTTCTAAGTGTGATGACTGCCATGTTCATATGTTTGAACATTCGCAGAACCTTACTGGCTAGAGCACCACTACAGAGAATAGCTGATGAGAGTAAAATGTTTCCTGTCGGGATATTTCCTGTGTATGACTGACTGTACCAAGTAGTGACGTCATCACAAAATCTGCATTTCAGAAGTACCATAAGCATTGTGCCCCGTGTACTTCTGATTGTCTCCAAGTTGTTGGTTTTACAGCGGCTGCAACATATTAGCTGAAGCAATAATGCAAGCTTTGTCTAACAAACCAAGTAAAAGTCTGGCTTGTCATCTGAACTTGAGTGAGTGGATTGTGGTGAATGTGTTTCTGAACTCTCCTGTGAGCTGCTTGACGGTAAGTATTCCTCGTCACTTCGATGATGCTGTACAACAGGGCTGCTACTCTCAAGTAAAGAGCTGGTACTCTCCAATACAGGGCTGCTAAGAAGTTCTATTTGTGACGTATGTGTTGGTGAAATGAAAATT